>QGQJ01000516.1:0-34235 GCA_003206725.1 Blastomyces emzantsi | reverse complement strand
TTTTCTTTTTCTTTTTTTTGCTCTTGTCTGCCCTGGAATCCGTTTGGAGATAGAGTGTTTGCTAACCGCGTGCTATTGTTTCTAGGTGGAGGAAACTGCGCAGAAAAATACCGTCCTTACGCTTTATGAGCTGGTGGAAGGGGAAGCCACTCTTTCGCAAGGTTTGTTGTGCTGTTTTCTCTTTTTATATTAACTTAACCCTGCCCTTTCGGATCACATCGGTGAGCATGCTCAAGCTTATATATGTGAAATTTTCTAGAATTCCACGGCATGGATCCCGATGTTCTAGCAAAGTCCCTTAACGTTCTAGTCAAGAGGGGCAAAGCTCAAGTATTCGGCAGCGAGGATTCACAGGGCGTTAAATTTTTCTGAGAACCGCGCGGGTGGTATGGGTAGAAATTCCATACTGGCCAATTGTTCATTATGCTGCAAGAACTCCGCATAGAAGGATTGCGGGAACAAAGAAATGGAGAAATGGAGCATGAGCTGGGTTACTAGAAAAACAAAGAGAAAGTAAGTTTAAGTTACACAACCAGCCTCAAAAAGAAAACCTGGCCAGATCAGATTGCCGCATCGCCTTCCATGCAAACCATAACCAGAGAAAACACCCTATAACGCCAGTTAAAACATGTATGTACATGTAAATGTCCACATTATCAAAGCCATGCAAAACTACGCGTCCGCCATCTGAATATCTTCCTCCTTCAGTTCTAGAGAATCATTCCACCGCCATTCCTGCGCCATGGCAATATTCAATAGCCAATCCGGCTGAACGATCTTGGGAATTTTCTTCGCATTCAACACCATATTCCTGAACTTCGGCCATAACCGCACATGGCTTTTCTCAGTGCCGCTGATGAGATATATTTCATCAAAACTTGGCGCCCCATCATTCTCTCTATTTTCGTCACCACTGCGACGTCGATTTGGCAGTGTCATACCAGATCGACCACGGAACGGGATACATTGACCCCCATTGGTTTCGACGATAGATTTGAATACATCAAAGCGGCTAGGAATGGTTTCAACGGAGTATAGTATCCTGCCATCGAGCAGTTGGTTTTTGTTTTCAAGCGCATTCAGCCTAGCTTTCTCCAGTGAGAGGTTGTATTTCCTCTCAGACTCAGGGTCCCGTAAAAGAAAATCGTTCGGGCTCAATAATTGGTTTTGCTCAAGGCACGCATTCACAAAATCCGTATGGAGGATTACAGGTGCATAGGCAATGGCGTTGATGAATTTATGCGTCCGTAAAATGGAAGGGGCGGCTAGATGTGTGCATTTATTGGCGTCTTGGACGACCTGGATGCCCAGCTTGCGTAGGAGACGCTATACAATTTCCATGGGTTAGCTGAAATAAGGCCCAATAAAATTCCATAATATCTCAATGTCACCGGAAGGAATGATGCCACAAACCCTGTCTGACTCCTCCAATTTCAAATCACAAATCCATTTTCGAAAGCCAGTGAGCAGAAGATGCATAACAATAGGGGCTTGCGCCTGCTTCGGCTTTTTGGCACCGATTGTATCTTCAAAATCGGTTTCATCTTCTGGATCCATCGACCTCTTGAGAGAAGAAACTCTCTCGTTTGGATCACTCCTCCTTCGACCACCGTAAATAACTCCGCCCACACGTTTTCTTTCCTTTTCGTATAGCGCGATATCGGGGGCAATTTCCTGTAATCGTGCAGCGGCTACGTCTTTGGATTTTCTACTTCCCGTCGTTGAAGGGGTAGCGTTCTCTTTGCCCTCTGCGATAAATCTGGAAATCTGTGGGGTTTGAAGATGCGCGTCCTTAGATCTAGCTAAAGATTCGTTTGATTTGCGTACTTTAGGTGTCCCTTTCACAGGAGCCGGCGGCTGGGCTGGTTTTCCCTTGGTAGGTTCTGAAATATCTGTACTGTGATTGCCTGGAAGATTGTTATTTTTCGGGCGCATGACTGCAGAGGGAGATTTCCAACCGGGAACCACAGCAACTTGGGGCCCCCAAAAATGTTCTTCAACAGCAAACCGATCTATTTTGGTTTGGCCAACGATTTCTCCCAGGTTGGTCCGGTGCGGGAAATGGGTGTAGCGGGGGTCAGTAATGGTTTGGAGCTGCCACTTAGCATAGCTCTCTTCGAGCCAGAGGTGATTAATAACATGGATATTCCATTCCTTGGCTGCGGTGCATTTTTCACTTGTACCATGGGCCGTGATAAGGTGGGTATTGTCCTGCTTCAACGTTTTCGTGCACTCAGCACCGGTAGCGACGATTAAATTCTCCAGGTATATACGTGCTTCCCCCGCGTAATTTGACAGGCTGATTTTGAATCCTTTAAACCCTGGGATTCCATGCCTAGAAAGAGGATAGTGGAGCAGCCGCCGTAATGGGGAAATCCATGAATTATGCGTGATGAGATGGAAGAGCCAAGATAAGTTCCCGACGTCCTTGCCCAATCTTGATGCCACTCTATACTCCTCCCGCTCGCGATAGCGGCAAATGTATAGGTCGGTATCCCGGACATTGTTTGTCACATGGCCGCCGCTTTTTACGATCAGGTCTACAAGAGACTTGTGGAGACGTGCAGAAATCGCCAGGTCCTCCGACAGCATCACGGTCTTTCCCTCAAAAACATTTAAATCGGTCCGGACGTCCTCACATAGTGATTCAGGAGACAGAACCTTTGGCTCAGGTGTGGATGCGCCAATGATACTCTTATTTTCGGTGATTCGGATAGGCGCGTCATGAGGCAATCTAAGAATCTCCGGGTCTGGTAGCAAATAGGGACGTTCGTCGATTCTCTTCCCTAATTTAAGACAATCATCAAACCTGGGGTAGGGCGTTAGATAATTCTCATTAATATAGACAATGGAGAGGAAGAAAAGAGCCAAGTACCAATGGGGAAGAACTATTTTGATATCTAGACCTCTGTTTAAAAGACTGACGCATTTGTCAGAGTCCAGAGTCAAGGCCACCAGATGTGTTGTAGTACGTGTAATTCTGGAGCTGCATAACCCGCCCATCGCCAAAACCCCCCCGAAAATAGCATCCTGATCGCCCTCAGGAATATCTATGCAAGCGACAACAACGTCGTTTAGGAATAGTCTCGGGTCGGGATTATAGTGTCTAGGGTTGACGAGCTTGTTTTTCGAAATTGACGCATTCACCCATTGGGGTTTAACCACCGGTATCAACGCGTCGCACGCCGCATCGTGGCCAGGGAAATCGATGGTGGAGGACACAACATGAGTAAATTCGTGAACTCGGGGTAACGACGCTGGTAATCGGTGGAAAGTGACTTCACCTCCATGATTCTGGATGGCAGCTGAAAGCTAAACCGATGTTAGCGAACTTGCGACGAGGGAAGAAATATGCGGTTCATTTACCTGGGCAGTATTATCAAGTTCGTTCGAGTTCGGGCAGATAATACAAATTCTGCACTGAGAGAACAATTTTGGTTCGACTTGTAGTTGCCCATCCGCCATATTTATCAATTCATCAGGTCAAAAGGCCGTTGGCATCGAGGGCAAGGTAGCGTAAAAGAGGTGTTAGTTGCTGTTGATGTCAGTTTGGTGCTGTGATGCCTTTTGAAGACGCGAACTTGGTTCAACGCGACAAGGGCCTGACGCCAAATCACATGACATCATCCTCCCGCCCACTCTGCCTCATAGACTTATCCGAACGGATGTTAATTTTTCCAAACGATAGAGAGCCCTACGCATTACTCTTCTGCTACGAACTCTGGTTTGCAAACCTTCCCTGTATATTCTGGTGCCCTGTCAAATCTTGCACGCAGTGTCATGGAACCCTGTTTCTACCCACGCCCCCATTAACGACAAATTTCAAATCAACAGCTCCAATTTGAGATCTTGAATTTATTTTTACAATATAATTCATTATTTAGTTATAACGAACATTACTAGTAATTTGGACATAAAAAATATATAAAAAATTCGGAGTGGCATACTTGGCCAGGGACATTATAATTCATTTTTCCCCTCAACTTAAACGCCTTCACGGACAAGGACAGCCCTATATCTGATCTTGCCTTGTCGGAGCTTCTCCATTGCCTCCTCCGCGCCAGCCACAGTCAATGGGAACTGCATTGTGGTGGGCCTGACGCCCTTTGCTGCACAAAGCTGCAGTAATTGATGCATGTTACGGCGTGAGGAAACCAGCGACCCTTGAATGCGAATTCCGCTATGAAGTACAGGGAACAGGGGAATAGAGGATGGGTTCATGTCGACTGTAATTGGGTATATGGACCCCTGTTTGTCCATCAACGGGATGAGCCTAGATTAGGGGTTGTCAGCGATGTTCAAGTAAACAGTTGTAACTGAGAGGAATGTGAGAGGCAGTCATACGAGTTGAAATCAACCCCAGCACTCCCACAAAGCAACAGGTGCTTCAAAGGCTTCATGTCCTCCACGGGCTGGCCTGAACGGAACACATGGTACTCGCTGGCACCGTACTCCTTGGCTTCCTGTCTCTTTGCTTCACTACTCGACAAAACTACCACATGGCAACCAATGGCGGCAGCGAGCTTGATAGCCATGTGTCCAAGGCCTCCAACACCAAGGACCCCAACACGGTCTGTTGGCCGGATCCCATATTCGGACAAAATGGTCCAAACCGTTCCTCCAGCACACATCAAGGGAGCGGCATCAACTGAGTCAATACCATCGGGTATGGGAAAGACGAGGTCAGCGTTCCAGACAGCGCCATGAGCAAAGCTCCCGATATCTAAATTGGCGCCGCCGTATTCCTTTACTTTGTCGCAGTACTGGTCCCAACCTGAACACCACATCGATTAGTTAAAAAATATTGGCCAGTAAGATCATCGGGAGCCCCTCTTTAAGTGCTTATCTCACCTGCCAAACAGCTTGGGCAAAGTCCGCAGACTTCGTGGAAGTATCCGACACCAACTCTATCTCCGACTTTGACATTGGTAACTCCAGGCCCGGTCTCTCTCACAATCCCGACTCCTTCGTGACCCAGAACCTGGTCTACATGCCTGTAATGCTCATCTGTGCCACACACTCCAGAGTGTGTGATTTCGATATAGACCTGATTGGGCTGCAAAGCCCTAGTTGTCTTTGCTGCGACAAGTCTCCCGTCTTTTGTGCCTTTGATCACGTCGAAAGTGAAGCTCATCTTCGTAGATCGCTGCTTATGGCCCTGATTGGACAAGGTAGTAAACTGCTCGGTGGCTCGGTGATATAGATGGATATACGAGGATGGAGAGGAGCTCAATTGGTTTGAAGAAGACTGAAGTAGAGCACTTTGTTTACACTGAAAAGCAGTTTTCTTTCCCTCCAACTCAGGCTCTCCATCCCCTT
This sequence comes from Blastomyces emzantsi, assembly GCA_003206725.1. Taxonomy (NCBI): domain Eukaryota; kingdom Fungi; phylum Ascomycota; class Eurotiomycetes; order Onygenales; family Ajellomycetaceae; genus Blastomyces; species Blastomyces emzantsi. The sequence continues at coordinate 28,916 of QGQJ01000516.1, read as the reverse complement.
ATATATAGCCCTCCGCCTACAGAACTACGACAGAAGAGGAAAAATCTCTTGAACCGAGCCAAGCAGAATAGCAACTCACTCAGCCCAGGTAGACACAGAAAACACGAACTGAAATTATCGGATGGTTCGTGATAGGAGATACTCCACCAAAAGAAAAGTGGACATTCATTCCGTTGAGAGCTATTCTGACTGGCAAGTGGGAATGCTACAATGCCTATGACTAACCTCGACACAGTAGAAATGGATGACTTAGCCTTTGGCAGAGTGACAGTTTCAAACTTCAAGCTGACCAACTGCGATTTGGGCGAGTCGAACATGGTAGTGTGGGGTGTCGGAGCAACTCCAGTTGGCAAAATCATCCCCCTGCGACTTGGAAGTTGAAACCTGAGGACTGCATTCCGATTACTAATCTCGGCATTGCTCCTGAGAGCCGCGCCCCATGCAATTGGCTGACTAAAGCCCCCGGCCGGTGCCCCGCCATAACGTCACCACAGCTTCGAATCGGAGTCTCGGAGTGCCACCTACGACTCTACAGGATGGCCTTGCACGGCGGCAGCAGCCCTTCGGTCCAGGTAAACCGGGGATGGGAGCAGAATTCAATAGAACTAGCAGAGACAAGCTGAGGGAGTTTAGGGGATTAAAGTGAATTAAACCCGCAATGGTCGTATATCGATGGAATGTTGTGTGTTCGAACTCCGAATGTCCTCAACCATCTACGTCAGGTTTGGGATCCTGCTCCGATGAGGACCTCTATATAAGTAGCAATGCGAACCGTAGTTCTTCATACCATCCATCACAAAACTTGAATAGTATCTAACAATCAACGAAGTCTCTCTCCAGCAACCAAAACTCTTTGCAAACACACACACACACACACACACACACACACACACACACCCCCACCCACACCCACACGCCTACACACCCACACACACACGCACACCACCTATCTCAATCAAAATGGCCCCAAAAATCCTCGTCGTTCTCACATCCCAGGATACAATTCCCGCCACTGGTAAACCTACCGGTTGGTACTTGGTATGAACAATTCCGCTCATCTCATATCTATCATATGTATTGCAAATCATTCAGTTCTGACGTCCTTATCACAGCCTGAATTGGCCCATCCCTACGACGTCATCAAGGGTAAGGCTGAGCTTGTTCTCGCCTCGCCAAAGGGAGGGCTTGCTCCACTGGACCCTGCCTCAGTCGAGGCCTTCGCCAGCGATGCCGTAGCTTCCACCTTTGTGAAGGAAAAGGAGCCTATCTGGCGCAACACCGTGAAGCTCTCTGAAGTCAAAGCCAGCGATTTCGACGCCATCTTCTACGTTGGTGGCCACGGACGTAAGTCTTTGCACTGCTCCTCCGGTTCCATCCTCCAACTTCCCAGGCTAACTTGCAATCTCAAAAATAGCCCTATTTGATCTATACGAAGACCAAGACTCTCTCCGCCTCATTAAAGAATTCGCGGAATCGCAAAAGATCGTATCCGCCGTGTGCCATGCCCCTGCCGTCTTCCTAAATGCAACCGCCGGTGGAAAGCCGCTCGTTGCGGGCGCGCAGGTGACTGGATTTTCGAACGCGGAGGAGGATCAAATCAATATGTCACAACACTTGCCATATCTACTTGAAACCGAGCTGAAGAAGTTGAATGTGCAATATGTCAAGGCTGACGAGCCTTGGGGAGAGAAAGTTGTTGTGGACAAGGTGGGAGCCACTGGTGCTCCTCTAATCACTGGACAGAACCCAGCTAGTGCAGGCGCCGTGGGGAAGGAGATTCTTAAGGCTCTGGGGCTGTAAATGTTTTGCTGAGCGATGGTTATGACTTTTATGCTTTTCATTTCATTGGATCCTATAAAACATAAAATAATACGCAATATTTATAACAACTGGGAGTTCAATTTGTGTTAGCAATGTTTCTAAAACAGAAAATCCCCCAAAAAGGTGATCCATTAGAGCTACATGGCGATTGCAGCCGCTACTTGATAAACCGGGGCGAGGCGTAAGCGTTGCACATTACTAACATGAGAAATATCAAGAATTCTAACATCTATTTGAAAGGCCGTCACGTCCAATCGAGATGCCGGTCAAAAACCTCCTACTCGTGTACGCTCTCGCCTCCAGAATATAGAGGACCGATCTCGTCTGGATTGGGGGCTTGCGGTTGGCGAGGTCATCGACCGTTAGGTACGGAACGAATATATCTGGAAACCGTTAGGGCGAGTCGTAGTGACATGATCGTACCTAGCTTGCTCCATGCTTTTTACAAACTGACTCCATCAATACGCTCTATACTAAGATACACCACGCCCTCAAAGCGGACGGGGCAGCTAGCTTGACTTTAGGGGTGCGTATGCCAAGTTGACGGCCTACTTCCAAAGCATTGATGAGTGAATCCCCATTCAAATGTCGCTAACACTCCTGCGAGGCAAAGTTGGCGGATAAAAAGAATGCTGAAAAACCAGGTGAGAGGCGAGGTAAAAACCTCCAATGTAATCCGTTCTAATTTATTTAGGCTTAGTTCAACGGCCTCTCGATAGGTGTTTCCCTTCCATTGTATACTATTGGAGATTTCCCGTTTCCCCTTAATAAGGTTGTATGTTTAAATCAATTGTGAATGATTGGGTTCCGACTGTAGGCAGGGGCTGTTATATCCGCTGAGTCCGCCGACGGAGGATGAGTTTCTCAGGGCTGACGGACCTCGGCTCAAACAAATCGGATCTCCGCCGGCTTTAGCTCTCTGTGACCACGACAAAACCCTCATGATGGAATCCATCGCCCGCTCTTGCGGGTCACTCTGTCTTCATCTGGGGGAGCTGGGATAGTGAAAATATAATACATACACGCCATCTTGCAGTGTCCAGAGCACTCGCCTCCTCAGTTTGATCCTCTCGAAACCATGATAGTCGGGCCATTCAAGGTGATTGAGCATAAAGCGCCCTGCCAGCATATCAGGGAGTATCCGCGGGCAATTGCAACAGAACAGGAAGAAACCCTGTGGTTATCTGTCAAGCAGTATGTGCCGATCGATAACCCTAACCCGAAGCCCGGGGATATAACCATTATCGGAGCTCATGCGAATGGCTTCCCGAAGGTTCGTCCTCTCATTTGACGCCTGACTACCCGTGCGCCTGCTGGCATCACTCCGTTCAACTACTTTGGATGAACTATTTTCCCAACTGACTGTGTGAAATTACAGGAACTATATGAGCCGCTGTGGGAGGAGCTCCTTTCGCGCGCAAAGCGCCATGCTTTCGGCATTAGGGGCATTTGGATTGCAGACGTAGCGCATCAAGGCAACAGCGGCGTGTTGAATGAAAATGTGCTAGGGAATGACCGTATGTCCTACTCGTCCTACATATTCCAGTTTTTATATTACAGGAATAAATAGCAAATAGCTAATACCCCGGGTCCCGGGAATGAACAGCTTCGTGGTTCGATCACCCCAGGGATTTGCTACATTTTATCAACCTGAAGAGAGCGGAAATGCCCCGTCCACTCTTCGGCATCGGCCATAGCATGGGTGGTAACAACCTGTTCGTCACCTCCGTATAGCCTGTGCCCCTTCCAATTATTGCTAACCAAAGTTTTCCCCCCGGTCCTCAGAATAAACCTTGCTCTATTACACCCTCGACTCCTCACCTCCCTCATTCTCATGGACCCTGTCCTCAATGGACTTGAAGTAACCCATCAAGACCATACCTTCCACACGAAAACCAACACAGTCCCCACCACAACCGCAGCTTCCAGCTACCGGCGTGATATCTGGGCTTCGCGCGCCGCCGCAGCCGAATCCGTCAAGAAAAGCAAATTCTACCAGCCATGGGACCAACGCGTCCTCGACCGTTGGATCCAATACGGTCTCCGTGAACTCCCCACGGCGCTCTACCCTTTACCACCAACACCGACACCGCCATCGCCATCGCTATCTACAACATCTTCACAAATCGCCGAAAATGCAAAACCCGTAACCCTCACCACAACCCGCCATCAAGAAGTCTTCACCTTCTCCCGCCCAAATTTCAACCCGCCTAGCACAAAGCCGGTAAACAGGCTTACGCACCCCGATCTTTTCCCCGGAATTACATCCGCATACCCATTTTACCGGCCCGAGGCCGTACTAACCTTCTCCCGCCTCCCCAATCTCCGCCCTTCAGTCCTGTACGTCTTTGCGGACAAGTCAGACATGTCTCTCCCCCAGTTCTGCCAGGATAAGCTAAACAATACGGGTATTGGCGTGGGAGGGAGCGGCGGGGTGGCGGAGGGCCGTGTCACATCCGTTATGTTACATGATGTGGGGCATTTAATCCCGATGGAGGCGGTGGGGGAGACGGCGGACCATGCGGCTGGGTGGATTGGGAGGGAGATGGAGAGGTGGAGGGGGGAGGAGGAGGAGTTTAGGAAAGGGTGGGAGAAGGTGTCGAGGATTGAGAAGGCGACGATTGATGAGGAGTGGAAGAGACATGTTAAGCCGCCGGTTAGGAATAATCAGAAGAATGGAGGGGCGAAGTTGTGAAATGGAGATGGAGTTGATCCATTCTGCTATATATATATATATATACATATAGATTTTTAGATATTGAAGGCTTGACTTATGCTTTGTTTAACTCTTGGGGTTTATGGTTGAATATGGCCATTTGAATAGTGAACAGAGATGTAGATAGATTTCCCATTCATCAACATAAATTTACACGAGCTATCTCTAATGTCCTTGAATATTTGCAATTTCCCATCTGCAGCAAAGGAGTAAGGGCGTAATTTAGATACTCCAAAGCTGATACGCCGCAAAAAAAAAAATATATATATATATCAATACATGCGAAAGTCTAGTACAGGTTCAAAGGAAACATATAGGGCAAAAGGAAAGGGAAGGGGAGAGTCCAATGCCAGATCAATCGCCGCACAAACCAAGTACACCAACCTTGTCTAATATAGATGCATCATATATCGCAAAACATATGTCTATACATGGACGAATGCAAAAGGGCACAAGGATTGCGCCTTCATAACCCCCTCTAACTATATGTATACGTATACATAGAGAAAAAACAAGGAAATGGAGACAGAGCAAAAAGGGAGGAAAGTCCTAATTGATCTTCTCCGGCACTCCATTTTGATAGGGCTTATGCGCCACTGACAGCTTGGCCGAACCATTTGTGTCTCCCATGTCATGATCGGGAACGCGAACGATGTCCGGAAAGTTATAGATGCGGGGCCACACCAGTTGATATTCTTCCTGGCGGCCATTTAGGCAGTGACGTAGCCAAATGCCCCAGATGATGTACATATAGGCGCCGGTGCCGGTCATGAGATGCCTATTTTTGTTTTCGCGGTTAGTGGGTGCAAGCCATGTGAATTATACTCTATATTTTTTGACCGGGTAATACGTACCACCAACCATGGCCCTCCAGTAAGATGCCCCAAGGCAACCCAATCTGCCTCCGCCATACACGCAAGCGGGAGCAGAACACATTATCCAGATTCCAGATCGCGAAGCCACCCAAGAATGTCGCGAGGCCATAAGCCACCATGACCCACATGGTATGTAAGATCTTCAAATCACGCTCGTCTTCGTAGATCTGGCGGGGTTGGTGGCGTTCCCGGCCCTTGTTGCGCCACGAGGGCCGCAGCGCAGTCTCCATCACCCACATGCTGCGTATGAGAACAACAGCTGTGAGTAGGGCGTAAGCATTTTGGTGGAAGATTGGATTTTGGATGTAGTGGTAGTATAGGGTGATGAAAATGGCAAGGCCCAGGAGGGATAGGGCGAGGAGTATACGGGTTTTGGTAGATTTGGCGTAGGAGAATGTGGCGTAGCAGACTAAGCAGGTTGTGTAGATCATGGAAAGTTCGTCGACGAGTTGCATCGGGTCTATCGGAATTATTAGCTACGATTTTGTATGGACACTTGAAATAGAGGAGCCTGCAGGGGTATGTACGATATATAATAATAATAGCGCTTTCGACTTACATTTCAATGTAGAGTGGAAGAGGAAGCTACCAAATCCGACGATAAGGTAACCAAGAAAGGCGATCTGGAAAATCGAGTCGTGGCCATTCCTTCTGCAACTTAAGACACCTTTGACGCCTAACCAGAGGAATAGACAATTCGTGAGCGCATTCACAAACTCGGCGAGATAGTAGCTCGCATAGTAATCCTAATAAGGGTCGCCGGAGTTAATAAAAAACTTGGATACTCCGGAAGCATGTGATTGAGGAAGCCAGGATACGACATACCTCCTCGCACCAGTTCAGCGTTGAAGTTATAGGGGCCCAGTACCCAGCCTGGGAAGGCGGATATGGAAAAAAGGGAGGTTTCCACATAGAGGACTACAGAGAATGCCTATCAAAGAGTGGCTCGGTTTAGGCGGTTGGAAGATGGTATGCGCAGGGGGGTTTGCAACAGCGAGCGACCCGCACCTCGTATCATGCCTCAACGGCGGATGGAAGCGGGCGGAATAGGATAATCTCTGTCAAAGGATATGCTCCGACATGTATGAGTATTTTAAAGGGAAGAAAAGAAAGAAAAGAAACCAGGCCGAGGAAAAAAGAAGTGCGATCTTGAAGCGAAGATGTGACGTATGTATGCTTCGAAGGGTTTTAGATATCCATGACCAGTGGGGTTAACCAAGGCCCTAGACAAGGTAGTGAGCAGCAGCTATGTACAGTACTACTGGCACGAAAGCAGGCGGCAATGAACTGGGAATGACATTGAAAACGAGTCCAGAGCAGGAGAACAGGAGAACAGGAGAACAGGAGAAACACCCGACCTGGCGATGTCTTGGATCCCACCGTCCTCTTTCCGCCCCGCGGCTTTCCCAGGCAAGGCAAGCTTAGTCAGCGACCGTGTCGCCGCCCGTGGGCCCGAGGCTTCCAGGCGTTTCCGAATCCAGCCAATCATAGCAGCCACAGGTTCAGCCTTACCTAAGTGGGCAAGCCACTGGCTCAAACCCTGTCCGGATTGGGTGCGGGCAGCCCTATCAAGGTATCTCGGTACCTACCTAGGTACAAAGGTACAGAAGTGCTAGAGGCCCTGATTAACGTTCCTTAAGCGGAATTGGAATCGGGGGGTCTTCCAATGAGGAGTTTTGCGGGGGGGCGAGGTGATGATAATGTTTATACAGTGGGGCTTTGAAAAGGCTATATTCCCAATACTGGTACGCTTTCGCCTGCCAGGCTAACTAGCAACATCAAGAGATGGCAGATATTGCCTCCGCCGTTCCAGGCTCCACTTGCAATCGCCTCTCCCTCTGCCGCCTCAAGAAACTTACCAGGGCTACCGATAACCATAAGGATACGAAGATCCCCATCAGAGCAAAATTCCACATTAATAGTCCCATGTCCACATGTGTCCCAACTCCCCCAAGCTGGAATCCAAGGCCAGAATTAATCATGCCCAAAACTACAGCTCCCCTCCCTACCCATCTATGCGCAACACCAAAAGCTCTTCGATTGGCATAATCAAACCGAGCTCTTTCAAAGTAATGATGCTGTACAATCCCCAGTGCAGGTTGGATGAAAAAGATTGTTCCCGTGGCAAGTATCCCCACAACAACATGGGCTCGGAGCGGATTCCAGAATCCTAGCTCGCTCGTCAAACTGATGCCGAGTGCCACGGCTAGGACTGCCACGACTACGCCGACACCCTGAATGGATGCATGGACGTAGGGCACGATGCGGACTTTTAGCGGGAGGTGCATCGATAGCGCGCCAATGGGGAAGAGGGCCATGAATACCATGGTCATGAGAGCCCCGTGTAGTCTCCGCTTTTGCTCAAAGCTTATCGATCGGCTAACGGTTGTGACGCGTTCGGTTGAGTTCGATGTATTATTATTTACTGGGTCTTCCAGGCTGCGCCCGGTAGCCGTAATTGCTAGATTGTTTGTCATTAGCGGATATAATGACAGGTTGGAGTTAAATGTTTGTCAACTTTGTATGCTTACCAAAGCCCAGGACGCTCCCAATGACATGTCGAAAACGAAACATGCCGTTTCTATAACATTCCCGATGGGCTATTATGGAGTTTGTTCACGGCGTAGATGCGTGCAGGGGCAAAAAAATTACTAAGGGAAATTTATTTGTACCAGGGGCTAGGGTAAACTAACGTAAAACGCAGAGCTGTGCTCTTATAAACTGGATTGCGGATAGGGGAGCATTTTTATGCTCAAGGTTTTTCTGTCCTTTTTCTTTCTTCTCAGCGTGTCCTATCGGATTAACTGTCCCTGGCCTCCTCCTCCGCACATCATCCGACTTTGCGAGTTGGCTCCGGCATGCGCATTAACCCCTCTGCCCACTTTGCTGAAGATCTGGCATGCTAAACATAGAAATCTGCACAACATATATGGTATGTTCATTTGGAATATCGGGGGGGGGGGGGGCCTCNNAATGGGGGGGGGGGGGCCTCGAGCTTATTGGGGAACCAGATCATATCGGGCTTGGAAGTGGCTTGTTTCTCCCAGTTAAAAGCCAGTTGGGACATGCAAGGTCAACCCCAAACGGGTGATGCTTAGTAGCCTTGGCTAGGGTGCATATTGGGAATTCCATAAACCCAGCCGGGGAGCTGCTGCGCTGGAGTGTGCTTTGGAGCTTTTATGGCCGAGCTCATCTCTAGGACAAAGCACTGGCCCCCAAATTGTCGTTACGATATGAGGCAAAGGCAAGCATTGACAAGCCAAGTGTGGGGGCCGCCGGGTCAATCATCGAGCAAAACTTGTTTCCAACCCAGGGAACTGATTGGGGACTCATTATTTTTTCCTGCATTGTTCCCCCATCCACCAATTGGAAAACGATGAAACGATGGTAAATTAGAGGAATGCCGTTTTTGAGGGTGCTCAAAAGTTGGTTCACTGGGATCCCAGGATGCGAGGACCCTTGCTTTCATAATACACTCAAGGACATCATTGTTCCGTATCGTACGGATAGGAGAAGGCATAGAAATGATTATGATAGAAGCGCGTCTCGTTTTTCCCGCGTTCAGCCATCGTAATTACTAGCATCAAGAATTGAGGTGTCCAGATAGAATTGAATCCCTTGAGGGAAACTTAAACCACGTGATATCAATTTGGACATGTGATTTATCGCGAGGTTGAATGGGTTAGACAACAAACTGGACCCTGATATATTTGAAGCGTTATTCCAAGGCATAGTATTCCAGTACCTAGGTATTACTCAATTGACAATTTACATTCATCGTATCGTATCCAATTAACCTCCGTTCGAAAACCCTGAGCGCCTGCCTCCTGCCATCCCCTCGCGAACGGGCCTGTCTCAACATGTCTATCCCTCCAGAAGCTCTCCAAAAGGTGAGCCCATAACCCCTCGCAGTTCCCGCATATTTCTATAAGAATGATTACCACTCTAACATTCTATGCGCTTCCTGACAAACACATAGCTCGTGCAAGAAATTGAATCGCGGGCCATCGCCGCACAGCAGCAGATCAACATCGTCAAATCACAAATTGCGGGGAAGCGGCGGGAATTGCGCTTGTTAGAACTCACATCGAGCGAAATTAGCCAGCTACCCAAAGAAACAAATATATACGAAGGGGTTGGGAAAATGTATGGTGTGCTCTTTGCTTGAGTGCTTTGTTCCCTGCAGTCTCTTTAAGTATAAGAAACAGTCATGATGTAGAGAAAGGAACCATAACTGACAACGTCATTCTCTTTTTACCTTGGGCATTTTCTAGGTTTGTCGCAAACCCCATTACGAGCGTGAACAAACGGTTATCGACGGAGAAAAGCGAATTGAAAACCGATATATCCAATCTCGAAAAGAAACTGCACTACCTGGAAACAACACATAAAAATAGCAGGCAACATATAGACCAGATATTCCAGACTGGTGGCAAGGCATGAATGATTATGATGATGATGACGATGTGAGAAATGGAATTTAATATCTGAAAAATATACTGTGCTTGTTCAATTTTATACCCGGGAAATTTCCCCAGCTGGGAATGAAGTTCGCCGTGTTGGATGGGATGCAGCCGGGGCGTTTAATGATGCCACTTCGAATCGCTACCCTGTTCAGATGAGCGCCGATGAGAAGGCTCCTGTTGCTGTTTGCATACCTCCGAGCAAGGCAAGGGTGGATATAGAGAAACGCCCATCGCAGATCGACCGGATGGATGTATGCACTGTTGTTCTTCTGGCCAGCTCGAGGCTCTGAGTTGCGCTGTTGGTGTGAAACATTGCGGCGTTACGATCAGAGAACCTATGCAGCTTGCGGTATGATGGAGGTCCTACATACAGATATTTTATGGGGAAATGAAAGAAAAAAAGTATCACCAAACTTAATTACAATTGGAGCTGCCTGCAGGCAGATGTCTACCTCGATGTGTTTGATACGATCATTAAATCGCTGATGTTATAATAATCAGATTTGCTATCTCTCTAACCAGAGCGGTGAATATGGCTTGGTATATTGCAAATATTCCGCCTCCCCCACCTCCCCTCTGAATAACGGGCCCTCTTAAAATTTCCTCAATATAGGGTCAACCTGGTTCATTGATCACACCTGTCTAATTACTAGAAACGGTGATATAATCCAAGAAGTTCCAAGTCAGATAGATACTTACACCGGGGAATTTCGTCACGTTGTTGGGCCGGGTGTTTATACAGACTTGCTGATTGTATCGGTGTGTCAAACACAGCAGGTGCATGCGCGGGTTGTAACGTTCTACAGGGCTTTACTTTTTCTTTGTTGCCACATCCGCATCAGCCTTACCATCAGCGTTACTTATTTCAGTATTTGCATGCATTTTTATGCCATGCCAGGCACTATGATTCAGAGTGGCTTCCGCAATAGCCATGGTGAAGTAGAGTCAGGGTTTGAGTGGGAAAACCATGAGATGCGTCTACACTTAGCGATCAGATATCCTAAGACCGCGCAGGGGCGTCGGTACTATCAATGTGTATCTCGCAGCCTCTTCGGGCAACATATGTATAATGCAGGCTCTAAGGATAAAAGGTGGTAGCTTCGGCTGTAGACTTTTGCCAGCAAGGCCTCCAACGTCTCCAAGAGCTCCCGCTGAATGGACAGGGACTTCCGCATTGGAGCATATCCATAGTGGTGATGTATGTTTATTCTTAGGGATCATTTTGCTATGAATCAAAAAGAGAATGTTTGAGCCTTCGCCTCTCGTAAGGCAACAGGCAGGTAACTATATGAGGAATACATATCATTTGTGACGACAAGTCATCTGCATATCTGCCCAACTGGGATGCCGTGAGTTAAACTTAGTGTGGTCTGCGTCAACAGCCCAATTATCAATATCCATTGGCGAGGCTGCGGTTAAGGAAGGGTCTTGAAATCAATCTATTTAGCTAAACGAGGGCGGTTTTTGTTGTTAACAAACCAAAACCCTGGCCACAATGTAAAAAGGGCAAATGGAGCCCAATTGAAGAATGAAGTATATGAAATATATTGAATGTGCGGCGTGGAAACTCAAGGGCGGAAACCAAAACCTTGTCATCTTCGGAATCCAAATCCAGCAAGCAATCAACCACAGTACAGATTACCTTGACAACCTTTGAATGATCCCCGACCCGCTTTCTTGCCATGAAAATGCCCAAAACGCCTACAACCAACAGAGCAAATCTGCCAAGAAAGGAGCCCGTCGTCCACTGGCTGCCTGAGCTTCATTTTAACCTTGTTTGGCGGTTGAGATAGGTGCGGATTCCTGCGTCGGGTCAGGCTCGCCAGCGTTTTTTACGTCGGTTTGTGGGAGAATTGATTGCGCTCTCCATGCGACACAGGAGACCAGATCTCAATCAAGATACGGAAGCAAGCTGATACCGGAGTTTCTTCTCAAGTCGTGGCTCTTCCCACCACTACCACGCAACCTCAACCGCCCGGTGGTGTCTGGAAGATTTAGGCAAACTCGGCCAGTGGGATGGATGCTCCCGGTACTAAACGCTTCCCTTAGTTGAAAGTGCATTTGGGCGACGGGGATAGACCGGAACGCTGATTTGCGCCATCCCATTCAACAGGCTCACGGCCAATTATAATTCTCGGGCAGCCCTGATTTGGCAACCTTGAGGCTGAGAAGCCAAGTCAACCGCTCCACCAAGGATCTAGCTGGCGGCGTTGTTGTTCCTTTCTGGGCTTCCGGCCCCCAAAATCTGCGGCAGCACCCCGCTAAGCCCTGATCCTTGGACGGTGCCGCTCTTCAAGCACGGCCTAAAATGCACTGCAACTTTGTCCAAAGATGGAGCGAGCGTGATACCCCTCGAAGCCTACTGGGTCGGTTCAGCAAATCAGCTTCTGATTAGGTCTGGCTACGAAGAAAATGGCCAAATTGTCCCTCACCGACACGAATTTATAATCCTCTTCACCATTCCATCTACAATTTTTCTTTCAACCATTCTTCAACTCGCGGGGAGCACACTTATCGCCCGTAGTTGGGCCTCTGGAATTGTGTGACCTATTTGAAGGCACGCATTTAATTCAACTACTCTAAACCCGATCGTTTGTTCTTTACCTGGCACTGGCACTGTCACGAATCACAGGCCGCCGTTCATTCGTCGAGCTCCCGTTTTGAAACAGGCATGCCAACCCCTCGGCAAATTTCTCAGGTTCATTCATCTCTTCAAGATCCATAAAAGCAAACAACCCCCCCAAGCGACTGACTGGGGTATAATAAGCAGCCACTCTTCCTTCAGTTTTCTCTCTATCAAGTTCTCTGTCTAACGACCATCCTGTCTATCTGCCCCGTGACGAAGCGGACTATTACCCCACCTTCCAGCAGAAGAGTTTAATTTGCCTCGACATTTGTGACCATCCGAGAGGAGCCCAACCAGATTTGAGCTTTATCCGGCTACCGTTTAACCTTTCCACCGTGGAGTTGAGCCTGCTTGTCAATATTTACATTCTTGACCTTTTACTGGACTTTGGAGGAAGAGAAGTGATTACAGAGAGGGGTACTCACTTGACCTTCTCCCAGAGGTTTGCACCCCAGACCAAGAGGGAGACTTCCAAATATGGCACCGCCTCATATCATCTTCAGTGGTGGTGGCCCCGGCTACTCTTCCTCGGACGATGACTCGTTTGTGGTTCGATCACACTCCAGAGTTCGCCGACATTCTCGCCCGCGAGAAGTTAGAGTAGATAACTTGGAGGTGCCCAGACGTGGGCGTACTCGTGCTTCGTCGGTAGGTCCCCAGGGTAGAGATGCCAACATTTTCATCGTTAATGAAGCTCGCTCCCCGAGTCGTGAACGTTCCCACTCTCACGTTCGTGCGAGGCCAAGACTGTTCGCCGAAGATGATGCCCTTGTAGACTTGGACGAACAAATGGAGCAACTGCGCCGCCACCGGCGACCACGCTCCCGCTCTTCCCATTCCCCACACCCGGATATCGAAGAGCACCTCCGGCTGGAGAGACTGAAAATCTTGGAAAGACGTGAAGAAACCCTGCTGGAAGCACACAATAAAAAATTAGACGAAAAAATCCAAGAGTTACAAAAGGAGCGGGAAAAACGAATTCGGGAGAGAGAACGGGAATTGGAGCGCGAATGGGACCGCGAAAGAGATCGTGACAGAGAGCGCCATAGAGAGCGCGACAGAGAGCGCGACAGAGACCGCGATAGAGACCGCGATAGAGACCGACCAAGCCGCGACAAGGACCTTAGCTTGTCTCGCCGGGATATCGAATACGAATTACAAATAGAAAAACTACTACAGATGCAGCATGACCTAGAAGCCCAGAGATACATTGACGATCAAGTCCTTGTGAGACGCGCACAGGCTAAGGAAGAGGAAGAAGCAGAGAAAGAGCAAGAAAAACGAATCCGTGAGAAGATAGAGGTTGAGCGAGCCAAGCAGGAGGCCGAGGAGGCCGAGCGGAAAGCGTACGAAGCTAAATTAAAGAAGCAAGCAATCGATGAATACAACAGAAAAGAAGTAGAAAAGAAGGAAAAGGAAAAGAAAGAAAAAGAAAAGGCAGACAAGGAGTTTGAAGATCGTGCTAGGGCGACGCTTGCAAAGTCTGGTTATACTGATGAGCAAATCACAGCAATACTCAAGGGAGAGAAGGAGAAACCGAAAACCATTACTCAAGCACCCGTAAAGCCAACTTTTATTAAGGTGCGTTATCCCTTCGCTCCCATTTCTTCTGCTGGTTTTATATTTCTCCAAGGATATTTCTGCTCACAATTTCGTTCAGGTCTCCAGCCAACACATATCACCCGACACTCTAGATGCCTATCACATACCATGGGAATGGGATGACGTGAGTATCCCTGCCGATTGATGAAAATTGATCTTCTAACTATTCGTTTCCCACTTTCAAATTTATTCACTCTCCCTCAAAATGGAAATTGTCTTACATTTTGCTCCCCGCATACATGGCAAGCGGCTAACATTGCTCTTTTCAACACCACCACAGCGTGACAGGGAGTTCATTCTTATCAAACGCTGGATCACAGACGATGAGCAGGAAGAGCTCTTTGAACACACTAAAATGCTACGTCAAGGGCAAAGATTGCTGGTTTCCCCTGCTCCTTCCCCACAGCCACCAGCGGGTGTCAGACTTCGAGATCGTGATGAGATATTTTTGGTTCGCACGAGGAAGAAGTCACCACGGCGACCGAGTTTTTGGCGGTAAAATAAATCTCCATCTCATTCCTTTGGTCATGCGGTTTTACGTAGTTTCTCGCGTCAATTTTACCTGATGTCTATCTGCGCGTTGATATTTACAGGCATAGCAGACGTGCATATCTTGATTCCTGCTGGCCCTAACCCCCCAATGGCCCCCCTAACCCTCAGAACCTTTGCCAGTCTGTTGGTATCCAACCTATTCCTTTCTTGCTTTGTTTTGCTATGGTGTTTTGACGCTTTGTATTTGATTTCTGTTGATAAATTCGTCGTCATTTACCCGCACCTGTAGTGTGCACTCTCCACTTTTGTTGTTATCTTTTCATTCTTACTTCAGCTGCAGTTTTGTTATTTCGCTCTTTAATACCTCGACAGATGTGTAACGAAGAAATGCCTTTTTTTCTAGAATTTATCAGGCGGTGCAATATGGTGTCACGAGGCCCTAAGTTGTAAAATCTTAACCAGTTTTATTTTGTCAAACCCCCTCTTTCGAGCATTCCCCGTGCTCGTATGTCTTTTCAGTGGCCAGGTGCGTACTAGACAAATAATTACTTCCGTTTTCCCTACTCTTCCGGGAAATGCTACATTCTGAACTCATTGAACCTTAGAGAGCAGAAAATGCGGAGCAATTGATCTTCCTCAATCCCTATCTACATATTTCTCACACCGTTAGATGATTATTCCCCCTCCAGGCCCCTGTCTTACCATCGTCTTACCGTCGTATTTTCCTTCTTCTAGCATCCCTTCAACTTCCAAATTCATGCTCGTGTCGCTACCCTTCTCCCGTATTGAACCTTGGGGTGAGATATTTATAGTTCAACAAGGGCCACGTTTTATCCCGTGATTAAGTTATGACTAACTAAGTTAACGGGCACACCACGTCTTGCACAGCCCAACAAAGGGTTCCTTTCCTTCACAACATTCAACCTCGCCATTCGACGGGTTAACAACTAACTTACCATTTACTTTTCTCTCAGATTTCCCACACCGGCCATACTAATAAATGCCATTTGCCTATGGTGGGACCGGGTTTCTCCTGTACTGTACCCTGAGAATCATACACGCCCCCAACTTCAAATGAGCAACTTCTCCGTCTCACAAACGGCCTAACGAGCAGTCAAAAACTTGGGTTGCGTACCCCTGAAGCTATTTAACCTAGATTTTCTTGCAACTACGTTTCAAATGTCTATTTTGGCCCCATTTGACGGTTACTTGCTGTCAGTCGTTATGGTTGGACCATGAAATGCCTTCTAGTCTACCGGAGCGGTTAATTTTTTTAATTTTTTTGGTCTGTTCTTTTTATCTTTTGTGGCAGCAAGGCTGTCGTCGTTATGCCCTGCACGACTTCAGTTAACCAGACCTCCGATATCTATCCATGGTGCAGATCAGCACTATGTTTCAAAGAAAGACATCACGAGCTAAGGCGCGGCTCTAACAGAAGTATGCGAATCGTACTTCAGTTGGCTTCCTCGAAGAGCCAATTACGGCCCTGTTTCCGCATGTCTGCGAGATTACTCACTTTATCGGAATTCCCCAATACCCCGTGCCATGAGACGCGCGTTGTATCATGGGCCAGGTTTTGATCACCGTTCTAGCTGTTCCTGGATGAATCCGTGCCGCCTTCGGTGCGGCGCCTGCGCATCATCGGGTATATCAGCATACCTGTTCTGCACGTCTTGATACAGGATTCAATTTGACCGAATCGGAATGTCTAGGGGAAAGCGCTCCATGTTGGCGTTTCATGTACCCCTGAATGGCCCATTTCCACCAGAAATTGGCGCCATTCCAGCACATACATCCTGTTATGAAGATGCTGAAACTGCATACCCAATAGCATTGGTACGCTCAACACATCAACCAAGAAAGCTGTTGACTGGCAAAAACATAATCACGCGCCCCATCCGAAACTAGGATTTGTCTACGAACTACACATCAGACCAACATTGACTGCTTCTCTTACACGGCCCAATATCCGTGTAGATGCTGGTAACTTCCTTTGACCACCATCAGTGGGAAGCATAACTTGTCAACTAAACAGCATATATGCAGCTTCAAACATCATATTGCAGGCAGATGGGTTGACAGATGACACTTGGAATGGAATCACATATCACTACATGCTGGAACCGCAGACATCACCCAGAAAGCCAAATGAATCGCACTCACAATCTATTAGCTCAAGTCCCATAACATGGTCTACAACGTGATATCTATAATAAAATAAATTTCCCATTGGTCACCTGGGGGCTAGGCCAATGCTGGTCAATGCTCACGGTTCGTTGCGCCAGGCCAAGTAGAGAAACCTTTGCTCTCCACATGCTAAGCGGTGCTATCCGTTTTGAAAGAATACCCACATGTTGAAAAAATGATGCCGCCTCGGGACATTTATCATAGGCCAAATTCCCTTTCTTCACCATTTGAAATCACCTATTAGAGCAGCCGCACCATTTCAGCTGAAACTTCCGATCCCACTTCTCTTTCTCTCGCGGATGTCGGACCCCCTACATAAACGCTTTTTGAAGATGTTGGCATGAAAAGAATGCCTTGATGGAACTACAACTACTACAGGTGGTCAGCGAAAAAACCTCTATTCCCTGTTCGTTTGTCCAATGTTGGTCAAGGTTATTGATGTGCATCGTTTGAATTTACAAGATTGTCACAGGTGTGTCGTTCTCTACGTAGACATCGGCTTGCCCCTCTACTAGTGTTGGCTCCTAGGTTACGTTCAACGATCGCGTATTTCTAGGGCATCAGTGGACTTATGCAGACTCCAACAAGAACGCCAAATCCTAGTTCCTGGACCGGACCAATAAAATGTGATGAAATACCATTAACTGAAGGAGTACATGAACGCAAGCGATATAAACCCTACTTTTATTTAGCCTTGATCACTCTTGACAGCTAGTTTCCAAAGACTACCTCAATCGACCGCCCATTTGAGACTGCTATCCCCGCTGGCGTCATTAGTCTAGATCAGATTCCGGCAACTGGGAAGGAAATCCAGAAAGCACTGCCACGCTTGCCAAAAATCTGCGCCCCGCGATTAACTGACCGTGCCATGCCTAGGTGACCAAATATTTCGCTTCCGAAGAAAACTTGCACCAAAAGGCCTTCCAAGGATAAACTATTTCAATTTATACCCATTTATTGTACAGTACACAGTGCTGTGAGGTCCCGGTAGTCGATGGTCATACGTTCTGCACCACCTGTGTGAGAACATCGGCGCCAAATCCGCTTGAATCATCAGGCGCAGGGCGAGCAAGGTTTATGAAAGGGCATCCATGGAAGACTGGGGTTGGGGCCATTTAACCACTCTGACAATCTATTTAGGTAACAAGTTATGCAGATGGCAGCTAATTTGTACATGGATGTTACATTTTTAGAACGCTTAGCGTCCATATTTGCCGGTGTTTCTGGCGGCTTTTGGGGGTCGGCAGGTTGGTTTCAAGAGGCTGCTGCAGAGAGACGTCGCCGGATGGAGGGCGCTCTTCCGGATTTCCTGCAGGGAGTTGAGCCCGCGATTGGCCAATGCGTCTGGGGATTCCTAACCGAAACGGCAGCTACACTTAACTAAGTTTAGGGGACCTGCAGACGCCCAACTGCTATCAACCGCCTACACAAGTAGTTGGATGTACTGCGGCAAACACCTCCTTGGGCTGTCATAATATTCTAACCATTGCGTTCCGAACTGCTACAGCCACTAGATGGAACTGGCGCCAAGCGAATGACTAGGATGACAGCCACCCTTACGCCCAACTTCTCTCTTCTTGAGCGGCAGCATTAGTTCCATGGGTGGAGGTGTGCGGGCGGAAATGTACTACAAATGCCGCGGGGAGACCACTCTGATGTGTTTTATTTCAGATCCCAAAATCAAAATATTTGGTTGGATTTACTTCGTTGGAGGGCAATGCTTAACCTTCCAACATGAACCCGTCACCAATTCAACGAAATAGAGTTGGCAAGAAGAGGACGTCTTGCGACAGATGCCATACTTTAAAAAGCAAGTGCACAAGAACACCAGGCTCAGAGCGCTGCAACCGATGCGAGCGGATTGGGATACGTTGTGTATTCAGTCCGTCGATGAAGTTGGGAAGACCAAAATCACTTCAAGTTTTCCAACCGCCTCCCAATCAATTCGACAGAGCTATACATCAACAGAGCTCGACTCCTCAGGATATCTCCCACACAGCAATATGTGGGTGCAGAGAGCCTCAAGCAGCGTGCGCATCTCCATCAGGTAAATACCGCCCTTCATTCATTTCATTCCTTGATTGCGTGAACTCGAGTACCTAACTCAATCCAGGAATCAGCACAGCACCCCTAAGCGCTCCCACAAATATTCGAGAACAATGGCCCGGTAGGTGGAACATACGTCCATGGAAAAAGATACGGTCAAGCCATGAACTAACAACATAGTAGGGCATAATATGACTCCTCCTGAAAGTCCATCGCCCCCGTTGCATATTGCGTCACAACTCCATGGAGGAGATTCAGCCATCTACGAACTGCAGACGCCCTTCAATTACGAGGAACGGAGTGTATCCCTTGCGCCTGCTGTGGAAGCCACCTTACATCCAACAGAGAGCGGTTTCGCGTGGCTTTTAGATTCCTCAGGACCAAAGAGCCTTACAGGACAAACTTCCCAAGACGCCAATCATATGGTCTTCGACAGTACATCTTTGTCTTCCTCCCCCGTACCGATTTCGGCGCCTGGTTTCTCGGAGGCTTTCGCTTCACCTACTGATTGCAGCTATACGGGCGATATGAACTCGCCTATGTACAAGCTTTCAAAACTTCATCTGGAACTAGATAATCTCCTCAGCTTATCGACCAATTGCAATGGCACGGTACATCCTAGTGATCTTATATCCTCCCCCAGCAGCCCTTTTTCCGCGACCATCGCCACCCCTACCACTCCAACCACTCCAACCGCTGCAATCGACGAGATTTTCCTGTTAAGTGAAACCCTCATTGAAATAGTGCAAGAGTTATACCAAGAGGCAACTACGACAATGTGCCTATCCCTTAGCATTTACCCTTTCACGCCGCAATCCTCGCCTTTGCGGCGGAGAGGCTCGTCCAATTCACAAGATAGTTATATGAGTGGACGGCACCAAGACCCTGCAACTATCCTCCTGACACTTACTTGTTATCTTCGCCTGCTGGGCATTTACGAAACGCTCGTGGTGCCCCTTTACCAATATTTTCAACAACATCATTCGCAATTTAAAGCTCACCCAAATTCCCCATTTCCTTTACCGTTGCCTCTCCCCGTCCCATATCTCCCAACCTTCAAGCTGGGCCGATACGGGCTTACTGCCACATCCACCATGAACCTGGGATTTCTTCTCCATCTCCTTCTACGAACCCTTGAGTGCTTACATAGCACTGTTAGCCTATACCTTCCCACAACCTCACTGAGTCCCCACAGTCGCTGGGCATATGATGGGCATCCCCCTCCTTCCTCTACCAAATCGCCAACGTCAGCGTCAGATTATGCGGAGTCTGAGTTTATATCACCAATGACGGACAACGGTCAGCACGATGAATTTAGTGTGTCACTAGGCATGCGTGATCATGTAACGCTACTTACTGAGTCTGCGTTGAGCGAGGCGGGTAGACGTGAGAGGTATTTGACGGGCCTTTTGCATTCAGCGATGGAAACTTTGCCGCCTATAAAATAATTGTTTCCTTATTTTCTACGCATTTTTAATTTCCTTGGCCTTTTTTTTGGTTAAGGTTAGTAGTATGACGAGTCTGGGAGAGTACTAATTGTTAATATTTTAATTCGTCGTGTTCTGATTTTATATGGGGGTAATTGTTATGTTTCCATGAATCTTCGTTGTGCGTCGTGGTTCGATAACCTTCTGCCGATCAAGAGAGATTCTTCGTGGGACGCAATCACTTCTGATAACATTTCGTTCATTTTGCTATGAGCCTTTGCATACATGGAAAGGAATCTTAATCATAATAATATTAATTTACAACATTTCAAAAAACGCCAGCTTGAATGCATAATCCGTGCCTTTTTCCCAACCATATGATACAGTGAATTTGTAGGAGAGAATAACCGCCCAAAACCTGCTTTTTTCCCAAAACCATGCTTTCCAAAGGTAATACGGAGCATAAGGGTATATGCCAAAATATGCTCGATGAACAGGAAAACGCAATATATTCAAACGAATTATATTACCAGTAAATGGCGTCAAATCGCCGATGTTGTAAAACGAGAAGCAATAGGCTGGTCATTGCGCTAATTGCTCGACGTTATCCTGATCCGGCCACCTTTTCTCGGCTTTTAAGATCAGTTCTTCATACACAGTCCATGCAAGCGCGGAACTAATTGCTTTGCGGCCCATGCGCAAACCCAAGCCTCCGAAAAGGCTCCGCACTCCGTCCTCACGGAGCATTAGCTGCACGGCATGCACCATATTGCGATACTTGTTTGGCATAAGCTGCAGCCGTGTTTTCACCACGTCGAACGGGTTGGTGATAGCCGTTGCCAAGCCGGCAGCCAGCGCACCGGAGACAAAATTCACCGATATAGATGAGGGGACGAGCTGCGTTTCGGAATTATCCTTGCCAATCGGCTCGCTAGAGGTGGACGGGGTGGTTGTCATCGATCCACCAAAGCCAAGTGAATCAAGGCTCTTCTTCAATTGCTCATAAAACACAACGTACAGACCGGCATACGGCGCATCGCGGATCGCTGTCGCGCCAAAGCCGTAAAATAAACCCCGGAACCCCTCTGAACGCACAATATCCCGCCCGGCTCCCCAAACGCTGCGATAGGCGTAATAGTCCGATTCATAGCGTACTTTTATGACAGTGACAGGCATCATGACGAACCCTGCCGCTGTTCTCGCAATGGCTCCGGTCACGAGGTTTGCCGTATGGGAGAGCTTAGGAAGCGCGGATGTGCGCGTGTGCTTGTCATCTCGATCGCCATTAAGTAGGACGATCGGCCCCCGGTTTGCTACACCATGCCTTAACGCATTTAAGCTAGAAAAGTAAAGAGCGGACCCGAATCCCGTTCGAAGTGCTGAGGGTAATGTCCCTCGCCAGAGGCCGCGGATTGGTTGGGGTGATGCAAGGATTTTGCGAACGGTGGAGAGGAGGGAAGATGTTTGGCGGGCTTGTTGGATTCTAGTCTTCAGGAGGTCTGCGGGCTGGAGGAGAACGGCAGAAGAGAGCCCGGAGGCCAGGCCAGCAACGAAATGGAATGTTGGCTTCGAGGCTAAATCGCCGGTCAGCAAGAGTTTCAGAGGGGAGGGGGTCAGGTTTTAATTTGGGGGCGCTGCGGAAGACATACAAGTCGACGTCTTTAGCTGGGCACCGTTGGTGGAGCCATCAGACATAGCTGCTGCACTCCGTGAGCAGAAGGCAAGCCAGATAAGACCAAAAGGAAGTGTCGCTTGGCCACTAGAGGAACTGCCGGTGGTTGACAGAATACTCGTGTGTTATTTCTACACCTGGATACCCATCGTGATAAATAGAAAGTAGGGAAACTGAAGGCTGAGTCAGAGCGTCATATTAGGACGTCATTTGACAACACTCTACTCTGTCCAGCCGCTGTTCTTGGCTGCTGCGAACTAGCTGAGCTTCTTCTGCCAACTTTCGGGGGATTCGTGTTTGCGGATATCTGCTTGGTTGCGACAAATTCCGGTGATGCCAAAATCGCCGGAGGTGTCCACGTGACGCAACCGGCTATTGCTGGTGCGGCCTTGGCAGCGAGCCAGCTTCAGCATAATAATAGCTGTACTTCCTCAATCGTATCTACGTCTGTCAACTTCATCGATAATAATAACAATGCAAAGTTGTCAAGCTTCTTATATAAGAGAAACAATTCCTTTCTCGATGCCAACACAACAATAAGGGCTAGCTGTTCAAAAAAATACTTCAACAAAATTCTCTCCTACTAAACAATGAAGGCCTGGGCGAGTAAGATCCGCCAAAATCTATAATCCACGGGTTTTTTATCTATGTCAATGAGAACATTCCTGATTTAACATCTCCCCAGATAATTCCAGCTCTGTGAAACTTGTTGACCATCTCTTTGAACTGATGAATCCATGTTTCTCGAAGATATGGTGCTACCGTTTGGATTTCATCTCAAGAAGCCGACGCCCTGTGAAATTTGATATCAGTGATTAGAATGCCACAAATTACCATATTGGTCTTATTTCCAGATGAAACAAACCTATGAATTTTAGGCACTTGAATTTTTGTCATTTAACTGTAACTAATATAGGCAGCATCTTGAATTCGGGTTCGGTATGTTTTAACAGCCCTCGATAAGCTGGTTAGAGAAGTTGCTCCTTTCCCTCAATACCACAACCACTCTTGAGAGCCGTAGTGGTTTTTCATTTTCCGAATCCCAGAGTAATTTTACCTTCGAAGGATCCAATAAAGGAACGCTAGCAGCCATAGCAGTATATCACTATGGAGTGCTTCAAATCGATCAATAATGAGATCAATTCAATGATTCTGTTGTTCAGTAATTTGAATACTCTGAGAGATATACACGGCATTTTTACTGAGAAGGTTGGAAGATATTCATGGTAGTCTTCTGTAAATTAACACATCACATATTAAATAGAAAAAGATATTTTGATATTGTGAATATAAGATAACTAGTTAAAATAAAGTAAAAAATAGAATATGTTTATTACTGAAGAAGAGTAGGTAGAACCTGTTAATTCAACCTGAAGAATTGAAAAAGGTCAAGGTTAAATATAAAAGTGAAGCACTGAGATTGTCTATCCAGCTCTTCAGCTTCCAGTTTTTGTGCCTGGAGTTTAACTGTTCGAACCAGTACTAATGAGACAGTCCTGAAGAACTTCCAGTGTTGAGGCTCTGGAAGCAGTATCTAACAGATTCCCTGCGATGAAAACTTGATAGATACAACTGTGTTTACTCCGTACTTGGTTCTGAAAGGGTTAATTAACTTTAAAATGCAGCTATTCCTCAGCCTAGATCCCAGCAAATAGAAATAAAACAGAAAGTTCCCTCCCCCCAGTTGAAAAATTGTTGAATTCTTGGATTTGTTCTCACCAACGTGATTTTTTATCCTTTAACAGGGGACACGATAGAGTTTGGCTCCAATGAAGTGTTGGATAGTCTATTTTTAGCCTGTTTCTTGGCACTTGCTAACCTTAATCAAAATAAGGTTCCAGGCATTTTTGAACCAGCGCAAAGATCTATACACATGACCATCCCTCATTGTCTCTCTGTCGTCCATCACCACGCATTGGCTATGAGTTACCCTGGAAATCCTGCCGTCATGATTAAATTCTAAGGTCTGGTGTACTCTTATTCATCCAACTTGCGCCAGTTTCAAACTGAGAGAAAAAGAACTCTAAGCAGTAGCCGCCCATGGAATAATGCGTCAGATACACGCCGTTGCTGCTGTCACAGCAACTGCAAGTGACCAACTCTCAACAGGTAGAGGACTTGCAAGATACTGGGGTGGTTTCTTTGAGATGAGGTTCCATGTTATATGCACGGGATAATTGATGAGCATGCTTCGGAGAGTTGAGTTGAGTGGTGCTGTGATACTCATCTCGCAAGCCTCCTTAGGGAGAAATGGAGTCGATGCTGTGCTGGTAGCAATCCACTTCTGAAACGACGAATCCGCCCTACCTACCATCATCCCCTGAACTTCCTGTCCGCATCTGCTTTCTCCCTCCCTTCGTATCTGCGTTGAAAGAAAATCACCTGCTGCATTCACGCAACGGTTCTCATAACAGCGTATGAAGAGATTCATATCAGTAAGAATAACCGCGCTGGGTTTTCTATACCGATGCGACAAGGGCTCATTTATGTAGCGTCGGCAATTTGGTTGGATTGACCGTTAGATGGAAAAAGGGAGCCAAAAGCTGAGAGGAACATATCACGCTAGCTTGCAGGTAAGTGAAGAGCCGAGAAAAGGTTGCCCATCTTGGGTTGAACATGTTTCCTTGCTAAACTTTGAGCCTCTTTTCTGTAATCTAAAAAATAACCGAGTGAAATAATTACCTTCTTTTTGGTTAAATTTCTCGTTGAAATATCTGATAGACGGCCTTTTCTGAAGTTTGACACCACCGCAACGGGTTTTTCCACCGAAAAAGCGCAGCGATAGGCTATGGCGGGACAAGCCCGAGGGGCGTTTATCATCGGCTTTTCGTCTGATTTCCATTCGTTTGTCTGTGTTGGCATGTGTAGTTGCCGTGAACGCTAGGAGTGTTCGGTTTTCAGTTCCCTGCCCGTGTACCCATTCCTTCTATTGTCAGGCCATCCTCTCCGTGAATCGGGGCAATCAACAGGTGGGGGATTCTGGGTCCGCATGAAGGGATACCGATCCTTGATCTCTCCAGAAACCGCCTTATATTGCACGAAATTTTCGAGCTTTTGCGCCGACGATACCACAGCATAATATTTGGCCAAGCCGTTTTCAGTTCCCTTGGCTTTGATATCATGGGAAATTGTATTTGGGAGAGGGGGTTCTGGGACAGGACAGATCCATATTCTTATTCTTGTTGGCAACTCCCCCGCAAACGGATGCTCCCAAAAATTCCAAATGCCCTTCTTGTTTTCTCATGACGAAAAACGCCGCTTTAAATGCTGCGACTCTGCTCCACATCCACCGGAATGGAACCCAAGGCACCAACTGCAACCTCGAACACGAGCACGCCCAGAAATTGTCAAATTGTTCCAAGCATGGGCTCTGCGGCGGTGCGGCATCCAACACCCAGAAGGTACCCCACAAAGCGCAGCGGCTAAAAACTAGTGAAGAAAGTCAAAACGAGGAACATGTTCTCCCGCTGGCCCGCTGGAAGCCTGGAAGACTGGAACGCGAGAAAAAGAAAAGAAAAAAGCGGGTAATATTTTGATTGAATTTTTTTTCTTTTTCCTTGTCTTTTTTTTGGTTTTTTTTCTGGTCACGCCCTGGCTTTGACACCTGGTAGAAAAGGGCGCAAATAATTGGGCGGATTTCGGGTGGGAATTTCATCACAACACGGGTCCATTATTTCACACTTGGGGAAAGCATCTCATCTGGTAATTGTTTGTTTTTCCCCATCATCTGAATTCTTTGATCTCGAAGAATGTCGCCCATGTCCAGTTCCTGTGAAGAGCAAGCTCATCCTCATCTCCCAGCTTCCCAAAGAAGTCGCCGACACGCCGAAACCACTCGTATATCTTGCCAGGGCGAGGCAGAATGAGTCAACACAGCCCACGCTAACCCCGAACTGGCCCAGATTGGCCCGCCAGGTCCCGTGAGACCGCGACCTGGACTGTGTCTCTCACTCAGAAAAAGTACCGAGGAGGTACCTGCATCCGCGTGAGGGAAGAGGCAAACCGCAAAGTCCACCCAGGTACCTGGATTCTAGCGCTCCACTTGGCGTAAATTGCAGGACGTGTTAGCGCGTTCAGGGTGGGCAGAGGGCGGCCGACATTGGCCAATCAGGGGCCAGCACGGGCTATGACTCACACGCGAGACGCTGGTAGTAGTACGCTAGTCCGAGTTGGAACTAGCGGCAGCATCGGGGTACCAAGCTGGGCCTAGCGTGGATGGTCATCCTGCGCCCATTCAGCCTCAGTCGCTAAGCCGTTTTGGGACACACACAAGCAGCCGCAGCCAGGCCCGCGCTTTAATAGATGCCTGATTCCCACTTCTGGCTTTTTTCTTCTCCCCTCCGTAAAATCTTTTCCATCCCACAACATCATCCATCACAAATCAGATCCGAATAAAAACATCAAGTCTCAGAGACGCACAGACATTCTAATCAAGGTTTCAATCAAAGTGTTAAAGATTATGGCTGCCTTCTAAGCCTTTTGGCTCCCCTTTCCCTTTTCCAGTCTCTCCTAAAAGGACAGACACCATAGGTTCAATCCAGCTTCCAGAGTCAACTATCTCAACTCCCCCTTCAGAGTCTCCTCTTCCAGGATCTCTGAACTCTAGCATCGCTACGCGTAGCTCCAGTTCTTCGCTCTTACCAATCATTTCCCCGTTCGACGTTACGTCGTTCACCACGGACAAACTACAGTCAACATGGCCTTCTCAACCCCCATCATCGCAGCCTCAGGCTCAACATTCGACTCTCTATCCTCAGGACGACTTTGTACTATACCCCAGTCCTCCGCTTTATTCCCGCCGGCAGACGTCTCGCAACAGTACTCAGCGTGCGAGTCAATCCAGCTCCAATATCCCTAGAGCCTATCCCCAGTCCACTTCGGATTTGGCCTTTACTCACACTCAGAATCCTCGTCGTCATTCGTATCATCCACAGCAGCTATACAACAACAACCACGTATACAGCGGCTCGCCAGTCCAGGATCCCCGAGTAACCAAGGTTATTTCACAGTCTCAAGGGTTCTCTACTTCGTCTTCCAGCAACCAGTCTAGTCCATCCGGTGTGAGGCCCCCACGATTTTACGCGGCTTCAGTCCCGTCAAACTCGCCTCGATCCAATCGTCCCCCAGTTCCATTGTTTAGTAATAGCGCGGAAAACATTTCCTATCAGAATTTGAACGTTCAGCAACCTCATCGTCGTATTATGTCTACATCTAATATCCCGCAGGGTATGTGTTGGATGCCCGAGTCTGATTTCCTCCAATTGTAATCATTTTATATTCTAATCCTATATACCAGATTTTGCCGAGCTACTCGATTTCCCTGCCAACCTCGCGGCAGAGGACTTCGTGTCGTCTCCTGGTGTCATCGATTTCACTTCTATCAACGATTCTGTCAAGATGGGGAATCCAGTGACCGTGTCGCCCAAGGACCTGATGTTAGACGCGGCTTTCCCGCCTTCAACATCTTTCACGGACATCAGCACTCCTTCTTTCGACTCTCCCGGTTATTTCAGTCAAAATACTTCCCCTCTCTTCTTCGCAGATTCCGATCTTGCCCCTGGTCATGAGCACTGGGACTCTCTCTTCCCGGCTGATACCCACATCTCAACCATCATTGAACAGCCTGCGAAGTGCCCCAACTCTATTTCTGCATCTCATCCTTCGTCACCTGTAATCAAGAGCAGCGATTGCTCGCCTGAGGAATCCCCTCGGCCAAATGGTCGACCATCAGTTCGTCACTCGTCTGTTTCCGGTGTGAAGCCTCGCCATCGCGAGAAGCCTCTGCCACCGATTGAATACGACCCGGCTGATGCGACTGCCGCCAAGCGTGCGCGGAATACAGAGGCTGCACGGAAGTCTCGTGCTCGCAAGCTCGAACTGCAGATGCAAATGGAACAGAAAATTGCCGAACTGGAAGCGTCTCTCGCTGAGGCTCGCAAGCGGGAGGCTTATTGGAAGTCTATCGCTGAAGCCAGAGAGTAAGCAGGACTTTTCACCTCTGGATATTATGATGTTACCAACAAAAGTTTTTTGTTTGATGTTTGATGTTTGTTGTTTCACTTGTTTGAAATTCTGATTTATTTTACCCGCTATTGCCCCATGTTGTCGTCTGCCTTTTTTCAATGGAATTTGTGATGATGGGTGGTTGAGAATAACAAGCCATAACTGAGCTTCGACTCGCCAAATTGGTAACTTGAGTGAACCATGAGGTCTTTACTGACTCTCCTTTCCTCTCGTGACACCTTTTTGTCAACGTCCGCTCTGACCAACGCTCTTATATTTTTTTTCGTCTTGATCCCCTCAACTTCATACTTTATTTTTTCGTTCGGGTCTTGACTTTTTAACTCTATTACAATTCTTTTCGGATCTCTTTGCTTCTCGTCTATGCCCTGTCCTTGGCATCCGCCGGCGAGTGTCGACTTGATTTGTCGTTCGTACTATTCAATTCTTGTTGAGCAGCTCACTGTTAATTTTTTCGTTATGCTATTTGCGCAACTTATTCCACCTCATAATTGGCCGGTTCTGACTGTCTCCTCGCCGTGTTCTCGAACTTTTTTTGGGAAATCACGGTGGGATTGACTCGTGGCCCCTTGTTTTGTTTTGGTCCTTTTATTACTTGTCGTTATAAACCTGTCCTTACTAAATGTTTGTTATATTATTTGACTTGCTTTTTGATGTAATTCATACATGTTCGATATATCAAACCCATAAACAAGAGTATCGAGAAGCCAACTCTTTAGCTCTATTTTTATACAATCGTATTGAATCCTTTCTTCTTATACTCTTTGATTCTCGATGGGGAGCTACATAGAAAAGCACGGACAACATTTTACATAGTTAGCAGGCCCAACGACCGAGCTACACCTGATGGATGACATATTCTCCGACATGTATGGCTTAATTAACATCATCCCGTTTCCAAGCACGGCGGTATGGAGCTATCAGCAGCTCGCCACATCGGGACCACCACCTCCTCCTCCTCCTCC
>QGQJ01000515.1:0-26338 GCA_003206725.1 Blastomyces emzantsi | reverse complement strand
ATATATATAATTATATATATATATATATAATTATTTTCTATTAGAATTCCATAATTTAAATTATTGTATTTTTAATAAACATATATTAAATACATTTACATAATAAGTTTAGGATTTTCCTCTCTATTATATAATTTGTAGATAATAAAAACAAGTTTAATTAATGTAAATCTAAACTATCTTTAATATAAGAACAAGTTAAAACTACAAAAACTTGGGCTTGAATAAAACTTATACCTAACTCTAAACCAGAGAAAGCTATAATAAAAGCTAAAGGTATTAAACCAATAAAAAAAAATAAAATACCACTATTAAGAATATTATATGTAAATCCACTTAAAATAGATAAAAGCATATGTCCCGAAAGAATATTAGCAGCAAGTCTTAAACCTAAAGAAATATTACGAGCTAAATAAGAAATAAATTCAATTAAAACTAATAAAGGTAATAAACCAAGAGGACAACCAGAAGGAACAAAAAAAGAAAAAAATTCTAAACCATGTTTTTGGAAACCTAAAAAGGTAGCACCTAAAACAATAGTAAAACTAAGAAAAAAAGTTAATATAAAGTGAGATGTTGTTGCAAAACTATAAGGAATTAAACCTATTAAATTATTTGTTAAAATCAATAAAAATAAAGCATAAATAAAAGGAAAATATATTTGACCTTTATTAGGATTTATTTGATTTATAACTATACTATGTATAGTTACATATAAAGATTCTTGACTAATTGATCAAGTATTTGATATTATTCTTCTAAAGTTTGTTGCTAGTACATTTACTAGTAAAATTATTACTGCACTTATTATTAAATATAAGGCTATATTTGTCAATGAGACATTTGCATTCACTATTGTAGAATTAATTCCTACTAAATTTCTTATTTCAAATTGGTCTAAAGGGCTATAAACCGTATCTAAATTAAACATATTAAGGATTTTTGTATTATATTTAATTTATTGTTTTTAGTTTAAAGATAATAAATATTCTTAAATTTAAATTATAATTTATTTATAAATAAACGTGTTAAAAATAAATGAACTAATCTAGGTAAAATATATTTACTAAAAGTGTAAGTTATAAAACTTAATAAAATAAAAACGAATATAGCTTGATTTACAAAAAAAAAAGGTACTAATTGTGGCATTAATTTATTTTTATTTACATGATATTTTCTTTTACAAATCTAAAGCCTAGTGCACACAGAGTTTTAAATATCTTTTTTTTTTATAAAAAACTTAAACATATTAAATATATTTAAATATTAAAAGTTATTCTTATCACTTTTAAGTATTAAAAGTTATTCTTATCACTTTTAAGTAAAAAAAAAAAATATAATTAGTTATATTATATAATTTTAAATTATTAATATATAAATATAGATTGATTATTTAAATAAATAAAACGTTATTAATAGATTTAATTAGAATATATAAGAGAAGAAACTGAATAATGTAAACCATCTAAAACAGGCGCAGGGTATATACCAAAAAATACTGTAAATATAACAAGACAAGTTAATAAAACAAATTCTCTTTTATTAAGATCAAATAAATATTTAAAAAAATAAGAAGAAAAAATACCTCCAAAAGCAATTCTATTAAACATAAATATTGTATAAGCAGCAGAAAATACAATAGAACTACTAGCTAATGCACCTAAAATAGATACTCTTTCAAAAGTACCATAAAGTGACATAAATTCACCTATGAAATTAAAAGTAAGAGGAGCACCACAATTACCTAAAGACAATATATAAAATAATATACAAAAAATAGGCATTAATTGAGCTAAACCTCTATAATATGTGATCAGTCTAGTGGATGATCTATCATATAAAACACCTCCAACACATATAAATAATCCTGAGGAAACAAAACCATGTGCTAACCCTAAAGAAATAGCACCTTCTATACCTTGAATTGAATTACTAAATGCACCTAAAAGATATACAGCAGCATGTGATACTGATGAATAAGCAATAAGTTCTTTAATATCTATTGTTCTTAATGTACTAAAACTAGCATATATTATAGTTATTACACCTATAACATATACTATATAAGTATAATTAATACTAGCTTTAGGTAATAAAGGTAAAATTAATCTAAAAATACCATATAAACTTAATTTTAAAACAACACCAGCTAAAATAATACTACCTGCTAAAGGAGATTCTACATGAGCTTTTAATAATCAAGTATTTAAAAATATTGTTGGTGTTTTTACTGCAAAAGATATGAAGATTCCATAAAATAAAAAAAGTTGAGTAATATAATTAAAATTTGCTTTCGATAATGCATCAAAATCAGTTGTACCCATTATAGAAGACATTGTTATTATAGAAAGTAACATAAATAAAGAACCTAATAAAGTATATAAAAAAAAATAAAAACTAGCTCTAACTTTATTACTTGAACCAAATAAACCTATTAATAAAAATAAAGGAGGTAAAATACTTTCAAAAAATA
The DNA here is from genome assembly GCA_003206725.1 of Blastomyces emzantsi. Taxonomy (NCBI): domain Eukaryota; kingdom Fungi; phylum Ascomycota; class Eurotiomycetes; order Onygenales; family Ajellomycetaceae; genus Blastomyces; species Blastomyces emzantsi. The sequence continues at coordinate 23,865 of QGQJ01000515.1, read as the reverse complement.
TATAAAACAATAATATATCTAACACTAAAAATACCGCTAATAACAATGTTTCTAGCAGTAATATAATTATTACAAAGGATAATACATTTTTTTCATCTATTGATTTTCAATTAGATATCAAAGCAATAGGTATTATAATAGCTGTCAATAAAACAAAATATATCGATATTCCATCAACACCTAAATATATATCAAAATAATTTATTTGATAATGTTCTTGAACTTGTATAAATTGAAATTGTTTACTACTAAAATCAAATAATATAAATATTAATAAAGAAATTATTAAATTAATAATTGTAGTACTTAAACCTATTAATTTAATAATTTTATTATATCAAAAAGATAAACGATAAGAAGTTAACGTTAATATAACGAATATTCCTGATAAAGGAATGAATAATAAAGAAAAAAGAAATATCATATTAAAAACATAAATAAAAATTACCTCCAGATTATTTATTTAACCTTATGTAACACCGTACATATCTGCAAGGCTAAAAAACTTTCTAAAAACTTTTTATTAAATATATATATATTAAATTAAATTAATTATTTAAAAATATATATATAATGTTTTATTAATCTTTTAGATTTTTTTTGCTTAATTAAACAAAATTTAAATGATAATATTTATTATCTTTAAACTAAAAACAATAAATTAAATATAAAATATAAATTACAATAAAGTAAAATTACAAGGTAAAATATTTAAACCTACTACTATACAAGGTGTTATAATTATATATGCTATAATTAAAGGTAAAAATACTATTCAACAAACTGACATTAATTGATCAAATCTAATTCTAGGAAATGATGCTCTAACTCATATAAAGACAAATATAAGAAAAGAAGTTTTAAAAGCTAAATTTAAACTAGAGCAGGCATTTATTAAATAATCTGATAAAATAGAATTATAATCCATATCAGGTTTAAAATATAAACCTAATAATTCTAATAAATAATTAATACTAGATATTAATGTAACCAAAGGTAAAATTTGTAAATAACCACCTAAAAACAAAACACTAGTTAATAAACATATCAATACAATACTAGCATATTCTGCTAAGAAGAAGAATACAAAAATTACTGCTGAATGTTCTGTCATAAAACCACTAACAAGTTCTGATTCAGCTTCAGCCAAATCAAAAGGAGCTCTATTTGTTTCAGCTATACAACCTATAAAAAATATAATAAAAATAGGAAATAATGGTAATATAAAGTAAATAGATTTTTGAGCTTCTACTATAGCAGTCAAGTTTAAGCTACCTGTTAATAAAATTACTAATAATATAGCAGAACTTAATATTAATTCATAACTTATCAATTGAGCTGTACTTCTTAATGAACCTAAAAATGCATATTTAGAATTAGCTGATCAACCTGCTATTAAAATACCATAAGTAGCTAATGAAGATACAGCCAACATATAAAGTATACCTAAACTAAAATCTGAGACATGTAAACCATAACCATATGGTATAACTGCATATCCTAATAAAGCAAAAATTAAAGTTATTATAGGTCCAAGAAAAAATAATATTATATTAGCTTGTGTTGGTGATACATATTCTTTTAATAATAATTTTAATGCATCAGCAAAAGCCTGTAAAAGACCATAGTAACCTACTGCATTAGGTCCTAATCTTCTTTGCATACTTGCCATTGTCTTTCTTTCAGAAATTGTAACAAAAGCTACTGTTAATAGTGAAGGTACTATAACTAAAAGACCTTCTATAATTGATATTAAATATGTCATATTATATATAAAATAGAATAATTTAATCAAATATTATAACAAAAAAAAGATTTTTTTCAAGCTATGCTAAAATAAATTATCAAATTATAATAAAAAAAATGAATATAATAAATATTTTTTTTTTTCTTAAATATTAAATAAACATCTACTACTAATTAAATTAGAACTAGATTATTAATATATCAGGAGCCAGGAGAAATCGAATCTCTAAATTTTAATTTGCAGTCAAAACACAGATCCATCTGTTCAAGCTCCTTGATAATATAAAAATAAATTATTTATTATAAGTTATTTTTTTTATTTAATTAATATAATTAAGTAAACCTTCTGTTTTTTTAGTTTTTCAATCTTGTGTTAAACTATTCATTTGTTTACTTTCAATTTTTAATGCATTTTTACCTAACTCAAATGCAAAACCTAAAGTTAAAACGAGAAAGAAAATTAACATAATAATTAAACCATATAAACCATTAAAATAAGCACTAACTATGTAAGGATAAACTAATAAAATTTCTAAATCAAATAAAAGAAATAATAAAGCAAAAATAAAAAAAGAAATACTAAATTGTGTTCTATTTTGACCTAAAAATGAATGAAATCCACATTCAAAAGCACTATCTTTCTCTAAATAAGAATTATGAGGTGAAAATAATAAATTAACAATTAATAATATAAAAGCAAGTATAGGTATAAAAATAAGAAAAAAAGTTGTAGTTGTCATGAAAAATATAAAATTTTTGTATATTTTTTCTTACTATGTAAGAAAAATTAATGATAATCGAAAACATATAAAAATTTTTTTTTTATTTAAAATAACTTAATTTTTCTTAATCACTAAATCTGTTAAACTATTTTCTAATAGACTTATTAAAGGTACTATTATTAGATAGTGTGAAAAATATAAAATAGTACTAATTTGACCTAATTCTATAAAAGGTGCTTCTACATGTTTAGCTCCTAATACCATTAAAATTAAAAAATTAGCAATAAATATATAAAAAGCTAATTTACTTAAAGGTCTAAATTGTATACCCCTTAATTTAGATATGTCAGTAAAAGGCATAACTAATAAAATTAAAATAGCACTAAACATAGCTATAACACCTAATAATTTATTAGGTATAGATCTTAATATAGCATAAAAAGGTAAAAGATATCACTCTGGCACTATAGCAGGTGGAGTTTGCATAGGATTAGCCATAACATAATTTTCACTATCTCCTAAAACATTAGGCATAAAGAAAACAAATCCAGATAAAACAAACATAAAAATAAAAATAGTTATTAAATCTTTAAATATAAAATAAGGAGAAAAAGGTAATCTATCATAATTACCTGAAATACCTAAAGGATTTCCAGAACCAACAGTGTCATGGAATGCTATTAAATGCATTAAAGCTAAAGCAGCTAAAACAAAAGGTAAAACAAAATGCAAAGAGAAAAATCTATTTAATGTTGCATTATTAACAGAGAAACCACCTCATAAAAATTCAACTATATCTTGACCTACTCAAGGTATAGCACTCATTAAATTAGTTATAACTGTAGCACCTCATAAACTCATTTGACCATATGGTAAAACATAACCTAAGAAACCTATCCCCATCATTAATATTAACATAATAGTACCAATTGTTCATGTTAATGTTCTTGGTGATTTATATGATCCATAATATAAACCTCTACCTATATGTAAATAAACTAAAAAAAAAAACGCTGAAGCTGTATTTGAATGTAGATATCTTATTAATCATCCATTATTTACATCACGCATAATCATTGAATTTAAGGTTAAATTTCTATCTACTATAAACCTAAATCCTAGACGCACTATCTATAGATTTAGATGTGAAAATATATTTATTTTTATATAATCTATTTGTATCAATATAACGATTACAAGTATTACTACTAGGATTTAATCCTAATGCTTTATGAGCCGCACTAAATGAAATAAAAGGAGATCCTTCGATCATACCCTCATTAGTATAAACATAAACAATTTTTGGATTTTTAGATCTATTGGCTATACTAAATTTACGTACATTTTCAGTGTGCGGCAAATTTAACTTTATATCAAAAGGAGGATCTTTTTTTATAATATCCTCAAATTTTTTACTAATATTATTAATTATTTCATCAACATTCTCAATAGGTATAGTGGTACTATATCTTTTATTAAGAATTTCTGAAATATTTAAAAATAAATTTTTACCTTCAAGTGTATAATAATATCCACTAATTTTTAAGATTAAAGCCATTCTTCATAATTTTAAATCTATGGCTTTACGGCTATAAAATTTGGATTCATCTAATAAAGGTAAAATGTAATAATATAAAGCGTCTACATTAGCTACAACCAATGATACAACATTAGTTCTAACATTAGTAGTACTTGTAACATTTACAGATAATATTTTATTATTTTTAATGTGTAAATACTTAGTATTACTGGATAAACTAATTAAATAATTAGTTATTGCATTTAAACATTGCTGACTTGTATTTTTCTGAGCCACTTGTAAATACAATGAAGATCCAGTCTTAATACCAAAAGTACCTTCACCTTCAATAAAACCTATAAATCAATTAGGGTTTATTATAATTTGAGATTTTGTTGTATTATATGTAAATATTTCTCTTTTAGAATTCATATTATTTTTTAAAGATAATATTCTTTCTATTTGAGTGTATGATAAATTTTTATTTTTATTTCTAATAAGCAAAGCTTCATAAAAATCTTTAAAATCTAGTTTTTTACTAGTGTGTAAAGGATAATGATTAAAAATTGAACATATTGTATTTATACCTGAAGCATCTTCTACAATAAAAGAACAAAGATTTCTATTATTTTCTTCTATTATTCTACCTATATTTAGATTTGATTGAATAATTTGAAGAACTTTTAAATCATCTATATGTAAATTAATTTTAAATCTTAATTTAACATAATTACGATCAATAGTAATTAAAAAATTACCTTCAGCATCAGTAAATCCACTAAATCAGTGTAAAAATTCATCATTTATATATATTTTATAAAGATTTTCATCCTGTGAACGCTGCATAGCTTCACTAGAATAATTACAAAATCCCATTTTATTTTTAATGCCTGATACAGAAATAAACCATAATAAAATTATGCCTGAGTTAACAAGACATAGATAGAGAATCATTCCTATTTTACTTCTCAGTAAAAATTGGACTATATCTTCATCTTTTCAAAGATGTCTGGCATGTAGTCTCTGAAGATCCTAGGTGGCAATAAGTATTGATAAACTTAAATACTCTTTAGGTTACCTGCTGATTGTCTTAAAAATTTAAGGGTTTCCAGCAATTTAGCCGGATTTAAAGAACACATTATGCCATATGCTCTATGGAATCAAAAGCTTCTAATACATTAGGTGTATAATGCATAGCTAAAGTTACACCTGTAACTATTTGTATACCTAAACACAGACCTAATAATGAACCAAAATTTCATAAATAACTTATATTAGATGGTTGAGGTGAATCAATTAAATATGAATTTAATATATTTAATAAAGGACGGTTTTTTAAAATTCTCATAAAAAAAAAATTATAATATTTAAATTTTATTCTTATTATATATATATATTTTTACTAATTTAAACTATAAACAAAAAAAAATTTTTTCTTTTTTTACTAGTTATACTAAAATAAAAAAAAATATAAATTAAGTAAATTATGTAAAAAAAATAAGAGATAAAATATTACATAATTGTAATAATTGATCAGGTATAAACATAAATAAAAGAATAATTAAAGTTAATATAGATATAGTAACAGAAAGAGAAGAAGATAAAGGTAATTTATTAATATCGTCCTCAGGTATTGATTTAAATATAATATTTTTTCATTCATATGAATGAATATCAAAAAACATAATTTTTACTATATTTAAATAATAAACAGCACCAATAACACTAGTAAAAACGGCTATTAAAGATAAAAAAATAAAACCATCTTGTAAAGCTGCAGATAAAACCATCTGTTTAGCAAAAAATCCTACAAGAGGTGGAATACCTGCAAAAGAAAATAAAGTAATAGCTAAACTTAAAGCTAGTATTTGATTTACATAAAAATAACCTTTTATTTGACTTAACAATTGGATAGGTGAATTATTTTTATCTATTAAATTAATATTAATGTTATAATTATCAAATATTTTATTATTTTCAAAAAAATATAAAGTATAACCAATAGTAATTAATAAAAAAAAAGCATTTAAATTAGAAATACTATATTGTATTAAATAAAAAATAAAAGATTGTATAGATTCAACACTATTAATACTTAATGCTAATAATAAAAAACCTACATGAGAAATAGTACTATAGGCAAACAATCTTTTAATTCTAAATTGCGTTAAACCCATAACTGTACCTATTATTAAAGATAATAAACTACTAATTAATAAACTATAAGTCCAAGTATATTCAGTTAATATATAAGTATTATTTGTAAAATGTACTAAATAAAATAATATAATTAAAATAGATATTTTTGGTATAATAGATACAAAAGTAGTAACAATAGTAGGTATACCATCATAAACATCTGGAGATCAAAAATGGAAAGGAGCTGCAGATATTTTAAATAAAAAACCTATTGTAATTAATAATAAACAATAAGGTATATATGTAGCAATATTAGAATTATATAACATATCTCCTTGAATTATATTGGATATATTAGTAATTATATAAAAATTATCTAAATATGTTGTACCAGAATTTGCATATATTAAACCTATACCTAATAAAATGAAAGAAGAAGATAAACCACCTAATAAAAAATAAGTTAAACCTGATGATGTGGATGATTCTGAATTTCTATAAATTGTACAAAGTAGATATAACCCATAACTTTGTAATTCTATAGATAAATATACTGAAACTAAATCATTACTTGATATTAATAATAAACTACCCATTATTATAAATAAGATAATCAAAGTATATTCGATTATTCCATATTGTTCTCCTTTTTTTATTATTTTAAAATAATCTTTTATATATTTTTTTAAAGTTAATGTATAATATTTTATTACAGTTCTTGGAAAAAAACTTGTTAAATTTAATATCAATAAAGTAATTATAATAATTAATATATGGAATACACTTGTTATTGAAGATATACTAAACAAACCTCCAAAAAGTCCTATACCTAAATCTAAATATGTTACATACAAATTAGTATAACTTAAAAATAAACAAAAGATTAATATATTAATTCCAATTCTAGAATAATATAAAGAAATATCTCGCCTCGATCCGAGGGAATTAGATAATAATAAAGAAAAAATAGAAGTTAATAACATTCTAAAATAAAAATTTTTGTTCAAAGTAACTTTAATGCTGACAATTGCCAACCTGATAGACATAAATCTAATCTTACTTATTAAACCTTATAAATTGAATTATGATTAAAAATTAAATCAAAATTTTTTTTTTTTAACTCTTATTATAAGTTTTATTAAAAATAGTAAAAATAGTAAACAATAAAAGTAATAAAATATTACCATCTATAAAACTAAAATAAAATAAAGAGATATAAGAAAAAAAACCGATTAAAATGTATAAACCATAAGATGTTATAATACCAGTACTTAAATTACCTATATTATTACTTAAAGCTAAGAGACTTTTTTCTAAACCATAAGGTCCTATAAGTTCAACTGAACCTTTATCAAGAACTTTAGTAGTTTGACCACCTAACTTTAAAACAACATCAGTAATATAATTATTATAAAAAAGTTCTATAAGAAATCTTTGATTAAAAAAACTAAATAAATTATAACCTATTTTAGTATATTTAAATTTAATAATAAATAAACCAAAAAATTCTGAAAAAAGTAAAGAAACAAAGCTTAAGCTAATAGTAAGAATAAAAGGTAATAATTTAAATAAAGTAGCAACAGCAAATTCAGTATCTAACATACATTCATGTAAAGGATGAATAAATAAACTATTATCCGAAAAAAAGCCAGTTCCTAAACCTATAAACAAATCTTTAGTTAAATAACCAAAAAAAATAGAAAAAACAGCTAATATAATTAAAGGTAAATTAATAAATAAATCACCTTGATCAGCTTTTTTATAAGTAATTAAAGGTCCATTAGGATTAGTTAAAAAAGTTAAATATAAAACTTTTACTGAATATAATGTAGTAAACATAGCACCTACAGTAGCTAAAAAATATACAATAATACTAGATAAATAAAATTGACCATAAGCAGATTCTAAAATAAAATCTTTAGAATAAAACCCTGTCATAAAAGGAATAGCTACTAAACTTAAAGAAGCTATTAACATAACTGAATAAGTTAAAGGTAAAAAAGCCTTTAACCCACCAAATTTTCTAAAATCTTGGTTATCTGCTACTGAATGTATAATTGCACCAGCACCTAAAAATAAAAGTGCTTTATAAAAAGCATGATTTACTAAATGAAATAAGGCAATATTATAGGAAGATAAACCAATTGCTATAACCATCATACCCAATTGACTCATAGTAGAATAAGCTATAACTTTCTTAATATCTTGTTGAAACAAACCTATAACTGAACTAAATACAGTTGTTATCGCCCCTACCCATAAACATAATAATAAAACAGTAGAACTGTATTCTATTAACGGTGAAGATCTCATTAATAAATATACACCAGCTGTAACCATTGTTGCAGCGTGAATTAAAGCAGATACTGGTGTAGGTCCTTCCATAGCTTGGGGTAATCAAACATGAAGACCTATTTGAGAACTTTTAGCCATAGCTCCTATTAATAAACAAATACCTATTAAAGTAATAATATTATTATTTAAATAAGGAGCTAAGGAAAATATTGTTGAATAATTTATATTACCAAAAGATCATATAATTATAAACATACCTATCATTAAAAAACAATCTCCTACTCTATTAGTTAAAAAAGCTGAAATAGAACTTTGATTTGCTGCTATTCTAGTAAATCAAAAATTTATTAATAAATATGAGCAAACTCCAACACCTTCTCAACCTAAAAACATCAATAAATAATTATTAGCTGTTACTAGAATAATCATCATAAAAGTGAATAAACTTAAATAACTGAAAAATCTTTGATTGTGCTTTTATGTCAAATTTATCATACAATTGGTTTATTAGTATTTAATTACTAACAAAGGTTATTTATTTTAAAATTTTCTACCTGTATTCTTACCACCTCTCTAATTTAAATTATACCTTCAACTGTAATATGAAAATGTTTAATCATTAAATTATAAATTTTACTTCAGTAAAAATAATTAGATAGTTTTATACCAACTCTAGGTTATTGGTTAAAAAAGGAATTATTATATTACTAATATAAAAGTCAACTATTGACAAACTAACATCAGACTTACCACTAGTCAGATAAACCTTATTCCATTGATACTTAATATTTATTATTTAATTTAAACCTTCTACAATGAACTTTAAAAAGTATACTCCTTATAATAAAAAATCCGCAGGTATTAATAACGAATATTTTTCGAAATGAATCATAAGTTTATTTAAATCATCAATTGAATTTATTTAATAATTAACTATTACACAGTTTCAAGCTAAATGAATATAACCAAGACCACCTTTGGTATAATTAATATAATAAATTAAGATATTTTGTGTGTAAACCTAATTAAAATATCAATTTAACACTAAACCTAATTTATATGTTTTATTTCTATCTATTATTATACTAAATAAACTCTATATTAAACCAGATCAGACTCCAGAAGAAATGCATATATAAGTAAAGGTAAAAAATTTTATTAAACCATATTGTTTAGAAGGGATTTTGACAAAGGAGTTTCAACTTTATGTTGAAACCGAGTTTTATATCTCTATTTCTTTCGAAATCCTTTAGAGTACACCTTAAATCTATTTAATTTATTATTAATAGATTAACTGCCGTCTACTCGTTGCTCTTTTACAACCATACTATTTAGTATGCTTGATTTAGATCCGCGATAATCCATTAGGTTTTCACCTATCTTAAGGCTTGTTACCTTACCTGAATAATTACTTCAGCCACTGATAGTTTTTCAATTACAGCTTGGTACCTTAAGCTTTAGGAGTTCCCCGGAGTTTGACAGTTTATCCCCACAGTTATATATTCCCCCTTATATAACCTCAAGGATCATGACTCATATAACCTATAGAATATATGTGAACTAAACTTGAAACAATTAACACAGGTATAAGCATAGAAACAGTTAAACTATCATAATAAAAACCTCAATAAACATTAAGAGATTCTGAATCTATTCATCTTATTAAATCTATAGTTACTGGTATATTATTATAACCTACTTCTATAAAAGCTAATAAAGCAAAAAAAGTTGTTATTATAATTGAGCTAGATGTAATTAATTGCGCTCCTTTAGTTCCCAAATTTCTACCAAAAAAACCTGAAAATATTGAACCTAATAAAGGTAAAATAATTATAACTAAATACATTATGAATATTGTATTGCTATACTTCCTCTTAATCTATAAAAAGCTACTAATATACCTAAACCTATTGCAGATTCTGCACCAGCTATAGTTATTACATATATAGCAAAAGTTTGTCCTAAAATATCATCAAAATTTAATGAACTTATTAATATTAAAAAAGTAATAGACAATAACATAATTTCAATAGAAATTAACATTAATATAATATTTTTTCTATTTAAAACAAAACCTAAGATTCCTATTAAAAATAATATTAATGAAAGATTCATATTATTGCTTCACATATAAGATTTATGTATATAAAAAAAAAATTTTTTTTTTTAATGATTTTGTACCCTGATTATTTTTATTAATATAATATTTATTATATTAATCACTCATTTGGTCACGTAGTCATAGTAAAAATTTTTTTAAACTTACAGATTGTATTGCTATAGGCATAGAACTATGTAATATTCCACAAATTTCTGAACATTGTCCGAAATAAGTTCCTTGTCTATTTAAATAAACAGAAGATTGATTTAATCTTCCTGGATATGCATCACACTTAATTCCTAAAGAAGGAACAGCAAAAGAATGTATAACATCTGCAGCTGATACTACGAATCTTGTGTGTGTTAATTCAGGTATAATTACTCTATTATCTACTTCTAACATTCTTAATGTACCTTCTTCTAAATCAGCATCTGGTACTATATAAGAATCAAATTCTATAAATTCATTATCCACATTTGTAAAATCAGGATATTGATAACTTCAATATCATTGGTGACCTTCTCCATATATAACCAAAGATGGATCCATTACTTCATCCATTAAATATAATAATTTAAAAGAAGGGAATGCAATAAGAATCAATATAACTGCTGGTGTTATAGTTCAGATTAATTCTATTAATGTACCATGATTCATATATTTATGTGATATTACAGATTTTGTTGCTTTAAAAGTTTTTATTATAACTATCATCATTCATGTTACAGTAAATACTATTATAGCTAAATAAAACATTATATTATTATGTAATTCCTCAATTCCTTCCATTTGAGGAGTAGCACTATCTTGAAAATATAAACCTCAAGGACTTGGTGCATCTAAATCACTGTTTAAATTAAAATTTACCTCTTTATTATTTATATAATCCTTAAGACTATTTATTATATTAAGGTATGATAAGTTAATACTACTAAAAAAATTTGTCATTAAAATTTATTATCAACTTAATTTCTATCTATTTTTAATTTCACTGAAAAAATTTTTTATTTTTTCTTATAATACATTAATTTATAAAAAATATAAAACTTATTATATTTTTATATTAATTTATTTTATTTTTAAACCTAATCTATATATTAATAAAGATTAATGACTAATTAAATGTTTATTATAATAACTTGTTATTACAAACTATATTAATTTAACTAATAAAATAAAAAATTTTTTATATCTTTAATAAATAACTATAAGTCTTTACGTCTTTTAATAAAATAAATTCTTAATTATATTTAAATAATTAGCTTAATTACTTTTTATGCGTAATATTAAACCATATATAAGGAAAAAAAAAAATAGGGTGTTTAAATATTTACTTTTCGTAAAATTAAGCTACGTATAATAATAAGAAAGCCATCATTAAAGCAAATAATCCAGTTGCTTCTGCAAAAGCAAACCCTAAGATAGCGTATGCGAATAATTGTCCTTTTAATGAAGGATTTCTAGCAACACCTAATATTAAAGCACCAAAAACAACACCTATTCCTACACCAGCACCTATTAAACCTGTTGTAGCTAATCCTGTTCCTATTATTTTTGCAGCTTGTATCATTTATTTTTTTTTTTTCATTCAATGAGGATACCTCTACTTGCTATTATCTAAATTAAATAAAACCTAAAATTTCTGAATATTATTTTATCAAACATCCAAGTTATATAACGCTATTAAGATGAGTCGAACATCAATACAAATATTATTTTATTTGTTATACCAAAAATAACCTCCTGTAATTTTAATCTAAGTCTTTGATTATAAATAATCTACATATATATATACTTATCTTAGTATCAAGTATACTTTTTAAAAACACCTAATAATAAATAATATATCCCCCTTATATTAAGCCTACTTATTATTAAATGAGCCCCCAAGATGAATCGAACCTCTATACAAATATTAACAGTATTTTGCTTTACCATTAAGCTATAGGAGCTTGATTAATTCTATAATATATATATATATATATAAACTAATAAAATTACTCTAATAACGGATGAAAAAAAAAAAATAAATTTTTAATTCTAGATTTTATTTAATAATAAATCTTATTAACAAAGTTTTAAATTATTTATTAATTTATTTATGCTTATATGAAATTTTTAATTGATTATATTCATTAATCTTATTACCTAACACTGAAACATATTCAGAATTATCTAATTCAAGTACCTTTTCTATAACGGAACCTTTTTTAAATAAGTCTTCAATACTATCACTATGATTACTTATTAATCTGTCAAGAATACCAATTCTCCTGCTAATATTACTAGCCTCAGTATCAGATATACCTTGTGGAACATCTATTTCCAGATTACCAGAGGTATCAGTAATTACATTAATATTAGTTTGTAAAACTAAATTATTAAATTGTTCTATGAAATTACCTAATTGAGGTATTAATATATTTAAATCACTAACAATATTAGTCATATCTAAACCGGAATGTAAAGTACAATTTACATATTTATGTGGTTTCGGTATATATTTTGAATAGGTTATATAAATGGTAATATATTTAATAATTATATTTCCTCGTAAATAAATTTAAATTAGATTGTAAAGGTAAACTTACAAATGCATGAGGTTTAGGTGGGCTTGTTAAGCATCACTCTAAAGAATTATTATTTCTATTAAATAAAGTTTGAAATAAATCACTAAAATATTGTGGAGTTAATCAAGGATATCTTGAAACAGGAGCTCCTTGAGTTAATTGTATATATAAAATATTTAAAAAATATCAAGTAGCTACAACACTTATAATAGAACCAAAACTACTGATTAAATTTCAACCTGCGAAAGCATCAGGATAATCACTAATACGACGAGGCATACCTTGTAAACCTAAAAAATGTTGAGGGAAAAATGTAATATTAACCCCTATAAATAAAACTCAGAAATGAACTTTACCGGCAAATATATTATAAGATAAACCTAATAATTTAGGTATTCAGAAATATCAACCACTAAATAAGGCAAAAACAGCTCCCATTGAAAGAACATAATGAAAATGAGCAACAACATAATAAGTATCATGGAAAGCAATATCTAGTGAAGCATTGGCTAAAACAACACCACTTAACCCTCCAATAGTAAACATAACAACAAAACCTAAAGCAAATAACATAGCAGGTGTTAAATGTAAAGAACCACCATAACATGTAGCTAATCATGAAAATATTTTAATACCTGTAGGCACTGCTATAATTAATGTAGCAGCTGTAAAATAGGCTCTTGTATCCACATCCAAACCAACTGTATACATGTGATGACTTCAAACAACAAAACCTAATACACCTATAGACATCATGGCATAAACCCGTGTTTCAGACTTTGGCCTTAATTTAATATACAAATAATTTAATCATCTCCTGCTAATTCGATAATACTACTAATATTATCCGATACAAAATCATCCTCATTATCTTTAGGATTATTTTTATCTTTATCTTTAGGATCTTTATCATCTTTATCTTTAGGATCTTTATCATCTTTATCTTTCTTATTAGATTCATTTATTAACGAATCAATGTAGTAATCATACTTAAATACAGAAAGACAAAATTCATTATATGTATTTTTACTTTCTTCACGATGTTTAATACCTTTAGCTAAATACTCTTCCTCTAAACCGGGAAAAAGATTTAATTTACCTTCTTCAATACCTTCCTTAAATTTATCATGTCTAGCTTGTAAAGATTTTTGATACGCTACTGAATCACCCAGAAAAAAATCATTCATTTTTTTCTGATCTTCATTAGTAGCCGTTCCAGGTTCCTTCGATAAAATAGGACTAACTTCCTCTAAACGTTTTCCTCTATCTGCTGCACATTTCGCCGCTAAGATATAATCTTCCTTTTTATAAGACTCACTAGCATCTTTTGCTACAAAAGTAAGAAACTTATCTTCATTTTCTGCTGCTTCAAAATGCATATCTAAAGGTTTTTCTACCGTTTCTTTAAAAGTAATTAAATTTTTATTCATATTTTGAGTTTTTATTTTATATTTAAATTATTGTTTTTAGTTAATAAAAATATAGTATATTTTTATTAGACTTTATTTTTTATAAGTGCAAGTTATATAACTTGATAAAAATGAATCTAATTTGATTTAGAGGTACTAATTGCATTAATTTATATATATATAAATATGATTTTTTCTTTTACAAATCAAAAATTAGTGCAAACAAAGCTTAATAAACAAAGAAGAAAAATTATTTGTATTTTAAATTAAAATTCATATATAATAAATTGATTTATTATATATATAGACCGAGCTATCCTATCTATTTAATTATTTATAAAAAACAAGTAATTATAAATAAACCTATTTCTAGGCAACTAAGAGCACACCTTAAATATATTAATATATTCAGTACCGTCTGCTCGTTGCTCTTTTATCCTATAAAGGAACTTAGATCCGCGATAATCCATTCACTATTTTGTAGTAGATAATTAGACTTATTACTATCTCCAATATGATTAGTATTGGCCCATTATTAGTTACCTATTAATGTTAGTATCTAATTCTTTAGGACTTCCCCGGAGTTTGATACTGATGGACAAATATACTTGCTCAAGGTATAATTAATATCCCTAAATAACCAAAAACATTTTTACTTGAACTAGCTGAAATAACAGTACTAATTATACCAAAACCTGGTATAACTAATATATAAACTTCAGGGTGACCAAAAAACCAGAAAAGATGTTGGTATAATATAGGATCACCTCCTCCAGCTAATTCAAAGAAAGATGTATTAAAATTTCTATCAGTTAATACCATTGTAATTGCAGCGGCAAGAACAGGTAATGATATTAATAATAAAACAGCTGTTATTACAATAGCTCAACCAAATAAAGCTAATTTATGTAATTTAATACCAGGACTTCTCATATTCATAATAGTAGATATAAAATTTATAGCACCTAATAAACTACTAATTCCACTTAAATGTAAAGCAAATATTGCTAAATCTACACTAGGTCCACTATGACTTTGTATTCCTGATAATGGAGGATAAAGAGTTCAACCTGTACCTGCTCCATTTTCAATAGTAGTTGAAAAAATAAATAATAATAAACTAGGAATTAATAATCAAAAACTTATATTATTTAATCTAGGAAATGCCATGTCAGGTCCTCCTATTAAAACAGGTAATAAAAAATTACCAAAACCCCCTATTAAAGCTGGCATAACCATAAAAAAAATCATGAGGATCGCATGAGCGGTTATAACACTATTATATAGTTGGTTATCTGCTATGTATTGCACCCCTGGTCCAGATAATTCTAAACGTATTATAACAGAAAAAGCTGTACCTATCAATCCTGAAAATAAAGCAAATATTAAATATAACATTCCTATATCTTTTGCATTTGAAGATAGAAATCAACGCTCTCTTCACATTGTTATATTCATTATTTTATTTAGAATTGTATTTTTTTCTTCATTTAGAATTGTATTTTTTTCTTCCTTTTCAGTTAGAAGTGTAATATAGGCATTTTTTGTTTCTAGATACCTATAATCAGAGCTACTTGTTGTAGGCTGATCCATACAAATTCTAAGTATCTCTTTTCTTTTTGTTTAAACATATAATTTTTAATATTATAACTATTTAAATATTAAAAATTATTATCTTATACTTTTTAAGTATATAATTAAGTTGATATTTTCAGTATTATTGATATATTCAGATTGAGTTCTTTATTTACTTTAATAAATTAAAATAAATAAAGACCATTCTTATCTTAGATTCGAACTAAGATCTAAATATTAGAAGTATTCTGCTCTACCATTAAGCTAATAAGAATCATATAAGCTCTGAATAATTTTAATTAAAAAATTATATTATGAATAATAATTATAAAAATTAATAAATTTTATCCTTATAAATACATTTACTTGTCTAAATTTAATACAAGCTAAAAAAAAAAACAACTTTATATTACAATATCTATTATACTTATAGGCTTAAAAACTAAAATAAAAAATAAATTTTTCTATTTATTATTAGTTTAAAACATGTACAAGATTTGAACTTATATCATTGTGTCCGTAGCACAGTATTCTGCCATTGAACTAACATGTTAAAAAAAAAAAATACAAACTATATTTTGTTCTAAAAAAGTTTTAAACTTCAAAATTTAAATTAACCTATAATATAAATTATTAGATTATCCAAAAAATATATAGTATACTAATAAAAAGTCATGTCTTTTTTAAGACTTTAACTGTTAGGGTTGGTACCTTGAATCGAACAAGGATATACTATGCCACATACAGCTGTTCTACCTATTAAACTATACCGACCTAAATTTTTATGTATGTAAAATTACAAAATTGAAAAACTTAAGTATTTTACATAAGCCAGGAGAGAAATTCGAATTCTCATTCTTAATTCATGAAATTATTGTTCTACCTATTAAACTATCCTGGCTAAAAAAAAAATTATGTTGGAGCGATTCGAACACTCAATAATAAATACCAAAAATTTATGACTTACCTATTAGTCAACAACATAATATGGGTAACAAGACTCGAACTTGCAAAGTTAAAACTATTCCATCCTAAGTGGAACCTGGTTGCCAAATTTCAGCATACCCATGAAATTTAGCATAATATATAAAAAGTAAAACTGCTCGAAATAAGATTTGAACTTATAGCCTAAACATCTTCAGTGTTCCGCTCGACCAATTGAGCTTTTCGAGCTTTGGAGCTATCAGGAATTGAACCTGAATTGAGGACATGCAAAGTCCCAGTTTTACCAATTAGACTATAGCCCCTTAGTTCTTTAATTTAAATAATTTATTCTTATTATATTAAATAAATTATTATTAATTATCCAAGGTACGGCTCGAACGTACACGAAATCCATCACCTAATTTTAAGTTAGGTCTGTCTACCAATTCCAGCACTCGGATCAATAAAAAACGTAAGGCTAAAATGAGTCGAACATTTATAAAAGCTATCATGAGCAGCTGGCTTTACCATTAAGCTATAGCCTTTAAAATAATTTTTAAAGCAAGTTTAGGAATTGCACCTAAATTATTGGATCATGAGTCCAATATGTTACTATTACATCAACTTGCATTTAATATATAAGAAATAGGTGATTTGAACACCTGACCTTTCGCGTGTAAAACGACAGCTCTACCACTGAGCTAATTTCTTTCAACCCAAGAGAGATTTGAACTCTCGCACTAACAGTGAAAATGTTATGTCTTAACCATACTTGACCATTGGGTCTTTATACTATTTTTAGCCCAGTGCAAGTATCGCACTTACTTAAACCGATTACAAAACGGTTGCATTACTTTTATGCTAACCAGGCCTTAATATGGGTTATAATTAGTATTTTAAATAATTAGTACTTTATGCCTCAAAACAATTAAGATTCTTACAACTAAAGCCTATGTAATAAAAATACTTCGTAGTGTTCTACTACGTTTATAAGAGTATAGTATAGTAAGCTTCGCGCTTAAATGCATTCAGCACTTATCTCTAACTGACTTAGCTTTCCTGCCATGCTTAATAAACAATACTACTTAAGTGAAAATAGTATAGAATATATATATATATATAGATTTATATATAATATCAAAGTTAAACAACAGGTAAACCATAGGTCAGCATACCCAACTCCTTTCGTACGAAGGGGCTATCTATATTAGACTCTAATTATCTCTAGAAGATAGAAACCATACTGTCTCACGACGTATTAAACCCAGCTCGTGTAGCTCTTTAACCGACGAACAGTCGTACCCTTCATGATTTCTGCATTCATGTGGATGAGCTAAGCCGACATCGAGGTGCCAAACCGCGCACTCAATTTGTACTCTCTTGCGCAAATTAGCCTGTTCAATTTATGTTATCATAAAAGTTTTTTATCTTTTATTTCCATTATTTTCAAAATGGTTCAGACTATTTCATCATCTTTATTAATTATATATTATATAAGCTAGATATATATATATTATTTATATATATATTATAAGAATTTAATATCCACTTAATCAACCTTTAATACCGAACGATCCTAAAGGAGAATTATCATTAAGATTAGTATAATCAATATTAGATCTAAATTTACCTCTTAATAAATTTGAAGAATTCCCATAGAAGGATGAATTAATATTAGCTATACTACCCTTAATCTTATTTTTTGTTATAGATCTTGCAGCAGTAAAACGTCTAGTTAATCTACCATTAGCTTGTAATTTAATTCCTGCTACTTTTTTATATTTAATATCATCAAAAATAGTTTTTTTTAGATTATTAGATTTAGTTTTATTTTTTAATAATAAATCATATAATATATCATTAGTTATATCTAATTTATTATAATTATCTTTAATAAAATTTCAATTAAAAATATATTTATTATTAGGATATAAGATTAATAATTTTTTTTTTTCTAAAGGTATATTTTTAATTATTTTTTTTAAACTTTTGTTTAAATATTTTCTATTTTTTTGTATATCCAAAACAAAACGTTGAGTAATAATTTGACTATTAAAAAAATAATATTTAATATTAACAAAATTAAATTGTACATTTTTTTTATATAATTTTTTTATAATATTAACTAAACCTTGTAGATAATTATTTCTAAATTTAGATTTATTAATATATATTAATTGTAAAATATAAAGGTATAATTTAGCTATTTTAAAAGTTTTATTTAAAAATAAATTATAATATAAATTTGTAAAAAGCTTTAGATTTTTAAAATTACATTTATCAAAGTTATTTAATAAAATGTTTTTTGTTATTTTTCTTTGTTTTAATATAAAATGTTTTCCTATTATTTTTAATAAATTTAATTTATTTTTTTTTATTATAAAATATTTTTTTTTTCTTAATTCAGATAAATATAAACGCATTTTTGGATCGTAAAAATAAATAGTAATATTTACTAAGTCATTAGTATGTTTTAATTTAGCATCACTAAAAAAAATTCTATGCTTTGAAGTTAAATATTTTTTTAATATTAAACGAGTTCTAAAAAAATTTTTTTTTTTTGAATAATAAGCATTAAAATAATTTTTTATTAAATTAATACTTAGATCGTTAATTGCTGATATTAAACCCATATTATTTTTGTTATATACATAAATACTATTTTTTCAATTTCTTATAATAGGTCCTGATTCTTTATATAAAAAATTTGAATATTTTGAATTTACTGAAATATTTTTATAGGTATTTTTAATTTTTAATTTTATTATGTTAAGCATAATATATATATATATATTAAATTATTAATATAATTTTTAATTACATAATAATATAATTTAACTAGAGTTAAACCAATTTCATTAATAAAATATTATTTTTTTTATAATTCATTAATATTTATACATAAAAAATATTTATTTATATAATTAATAAAGATGTTGGGATTAAATAAAAGGATTATTAATAGCACTATTCACCTTTTAGTCGTTGAACGTTCTTATTTAATTTATATAAATATAAATATGCTAAAATAAGTTTCGCTTCAAATACACTTAAATATAAGTTATTTTTGAAATTTACCCAAATTATTACCTGTATTTTAAAATACAGGGGGACTAACAAAAATCCCTAGCGTAACTTTTTCTTTAATCCAAGACCTTTCCTTTTTGCATCTTGTGATCATATGCCCCGCTTACGCGACTGATAGACTTGTAAGTCAAACAGTAAAGCAAGATTTAGCCATTAAACTTTTAAAGTATAAATAATTATCATATTAATAAGGATTTATATATACAATATTAATATGAATAAAATACTAATAGAACTTAATTTATTAATATTTAATATACATCTATTTACCATATAGTTAAAATCTTACTTAAATTCTATAAAATTCGAATTTAATACTATAATAACTGAATAAATATAAAATATAATTAATAACAAACTAAATAATAATAATTTATAAATATAAATATATTATTACTGTAAATTAAAATTTACAAACTTACATTATTAACTTTGGATATACCCAGGTACTTTTTATGGGATCTGTGCCCCGCATAAACTGTCTTCCAGTCATAAAGAATATAATAGTTTAAATAAAGGTGTTTCAATTTCATATAACAATTACCTTATACACTCACAATTGACTTACTATATTCATAAAAGGTAACAGTAAAGCTGCATAGGGTCTTCTCGTCTACCTAGAGTTAAGCAGTATCTGCACTGCTATTCCAATTTCACTGAGCCAATCCTCGAGACAGCTGTTGTATCGTTAAGTCATTCATGCAAGACCGCATTTAACGGCCAAGGTATTCCGCTACCTTAGGATCCTTATAGATAAGACCGCCATTGATCGGGGTGTCCTTCAAAACTTAACTTTTTAAATTAAGCATCTCAGTTATACAACCGACATTGGGCAGACATCACACTCAATACTTTGATTTTTAATCTTTGCAGAGTGATTTGTTTTAATTAAACAGTCGTACAACATTATTTTATGTTTCCTCTTATTTAACAGAAAAAAAAATTTTTCTATAATAACGGCCCTCCTTATCCCGAAGTTACGGAGTCAATTTGCCGAGTTCCTTAAGGATTGTTCGCTCAAACGCCTTTGTATACTCTACTTGCTTACTTGTGTTAGTATTTAGGTACGGTCTATTATGTTTTTCATTAGATTTAATTTCCAGAACCTTTAACACTTTATAAAGGTTTTTTTATCTAATCAATATATCATCGTAAAAATCCATTAGGAGAAGTTTTTTTTAACTTTCAGTTTTATTCTTTTATCTTCCTACTTAGACACCGAAATTTAAATAAAATACCATAAGCTTAAGGCGAGGATGTATAATCCTTTTTCGTTACTCATGCCAGCATTCTCTCTTGGATTATTATATAATTTTTTTTATCTTAAAAAAGAAAAAATCTAATATTTATCCAATGTTCCGCTACCTCATATATATATATATATATATTTAAACTAATAAATAATATTCTATATTAATATATACGAACAAGGTTTCGGTATATTATTTAGATCCGTTAAATTTTCGGTATACATATCTATCTAAAAAAATTTTATTAACCAGTGCTCTGTTACGAGGTCTTCAAAAAATGGCCGCTTCTAAGCCTATTTCCTGGTTGTATTTGATAAGTACATCCTTAATTTCACTTAATAATAATTTTGGAACCTTATAACTCTTGTTCAGGGCTGTTTCCCTTTAGACATACAACCTTATCGTACTATGTCCGATTATTCAATATTCATCTTTGCCCTTTCGAGTGCAAATACTCTCCGATAAAATCATCACGATCCCCCGATGTGCACAAAATTTACATATTGTCCGAGATCCTAGTTCTGTACCTGCTAAGATGTTAATTAAATTACCTACTCACATAGGTTTCGCGGAAAACCAGCTATACTAGTCAGTTTTGTCTTTCACCAACTTACCACAATTCATCGGATATCTCTACAACGATAACCCGTTCGGCCTTAAGCCTGATCATGGTAAGATCACTAGCCTTCGGGTCTAAATTTAGATACTTATCATTTTTTCATAATTGGTTTATCTAGGCAAATAATTTTTATTTGCTTGCATCTAAATTTAACTTGCTGACCCATTATGCAAAAGGTCCGCTCGTATTATTTATTTAAATTTTTTTTTGAGCTGCTTATAAAACTACTATTTCTATCTATACCTCACGGTACTATACGCTATCGCTTATATATTATATTTAGCTTTAGAGGAAGGTTCCCCTGTATTCAAACAGATATTTTCCATTTTACTTGTAAGCTTTTTTATATTAGTTTACACTAATAATAAAATCTCGTTTGATTTTTTTTCCTAAAGTTATTAAGATATTTCAATTCACTTTGTTTATTATTAGATTTATATTAGATATTAATTTAACATATTTATCTTTAATATATAGCCAGATATCCGTAATAGTCTCTTTATATACTTAGTTTGATACTAGTTTTTATCAAAAATAATATCTTACATATGTAATTAGTTATATTTTCATCAGGTTATTATGATTCGAACATAACAATTCCTCATCCCAATTGAGACGCCTAACCACCTGGCTCTAACCTGTTTATTTATTCAGAGAATATCCGATTCGAACGGATGTGATCTGATAGATCAAATAAGTTTCAAGCTTACCACTTTAAACCGCTCAGTCAATTCTCTTTTATTATAAATTAATTACTATCAAGAGCACTCAGATTTGAACTGAGGATATGAAGTTTGAAGCTTCACATTTTACCACTTAAATTATACTCTTTTGAGTATTAAGTTTAGAATAATAATTATATTTAAAAATTTAAAAATAAATTTACCCATTCTATAGATTTAAAAACTTGTTAATAAATTAACCAAATTCTCTATATTTGAATTCATCATTACATCATTTACAGGATCCATTATATTATCCACATCCATATTAAAACCTATTTTATTATTAATATTACTAAAGGTATTTTTAAAAGGAGTAGCATTAAAACCTAAATTATTATTGGTATTAAAGATATTTTCAGAAAAGTATCATTTATACCTAAATTATTAGTGGTATTACGGGCTTTTCCTGAAGGAGTAATCCGAATTATGAGTTTATCAAACATCTATTTTATATAAAATTATTAAGATGATTCGAACATTAATATAAATATTATTTATTTGTATTTACCTTTACAACAATACCTAATTTAAGACTTAGATATTAAAAATTACAGGGTAGGGAGGGAAAAACGGAAAAGAGATGACTCGAACATCTATATGTATAAACACAATATTTAGCAAATATCTTGCTTTACCTTTAGCGACTTTTCCCCCACGAGTTAGGCGGGATTTGAACCCGTATCTATTATCTCGACAAGATAATTCTTTACCTATTAAGTTACTAACTCTTTACGGCTAACCGAATTCGAATCGATATTTATTGTTTGGAAGACAACGAGTTTACCATTAACTTATAGCCGTTTTAAGACTTACGGGATTCGAACCCACATAGTAATGATTAAAAGTCACATGTTCTACCATTAAACTAAAGTCTCTAAAATTTGATTATATATATATATATATATCAAATATATATATATCAAATATATTTATGATTCCTTAGCGACTTGAACGCTAAACCTACTCTTATCAAAAGTATACTTTACCTCATTAAGTTAAGGAACCCGGCAAAAAAAAAAAAAAAAAAAAAGAAAAAAAAAAAAAAAAAACAAAAAAAAAAAAAAAAAAAAAAAAAAAAAAAAAAAAAAAAAAAAAAAAAAAAAAAAAAAAAAAAAAAAAAAAAAAAACAATAAAAAAAAAAAAAAAATAAAAAAATCAAAAAAAATTAAAAAAAAAAAAAAAAA
>QGQJ01000513.1:0-23094 GCA_003206725.1 Blastomyces emzantsi | reverse complement strand
TTTTTTTTTTTTTTTTGGGCTTCTTTGTGTATGGGTGGGTGGCTAACAGGGCAAAAAAACTTTTTCCTTGCTTCACGTTAGATCCTTGCCATCCTAATTCTCAACGCCATCGTCGGCGTCTCGCAAGAAAGCAGTGCCGAAAAGGCCATCGCCGCGCTGCAAGAATACTCGGCAAATGAAGCAAAAGTCACTCGCGACGGGCAGGTGCAGCGCATCAAGGCGGAGGAGCTGGTTCCCGGCGACGTCGTGACTATCGCCGTTGGCGACCGCATCCCCGCCGATTGCCGTCTGCTCTCCATACACAGCAACAGCTTCCGTGTCGACCAGGCGATCCTGACCGGCGAGAGCGAGAGTGTTTCAAAGGGCACCAAGGCCGTCAACGACGCGGCCGCTGTGAAGCAGGATCAAGTCAATATGCTCTTTTCCGGCACGACAGTGGTCACAGGCCATGCGACTGCGGTTGTCGCGCTGACGGGCGCCGCGACGGCCATTGGCGATATCCATGAGAGCATCACAGCACAGATCTCGGAGCCGACGCCGCTGAAGAAGAAGCTGAATGACTTTGGCGATCTGTTGGCGAAGGTTATCACGGTGATCTGTGTGCTTGTTTGGCTGATTAATATTGAGCATTTCAATGATCCGTCGCATGGCAGTTGGGCTAAGGGGGCGATCTATTATTTGAAAATCGCGGTTTCGTTGGGTGTTGCGGCGATTCCAGAAGGGTTGGCCGTGGTTATTACCACGTGCTTGGCGCTGGGGACGAGGAAGATGGCGGCCAAGAACGCGGTGGTCAGGTCATTGCCATCTGTGGAGACCTTGGGGAGCTGCAGTGTGATCTGCTCAGACAAAACAGGGACGCTGACGACAAATCAAATGAGTGTGGAGAGGATTGTGTATCTCAATGAGGCCGGGAATGGATTGGAGGAGATCAATGTCGAGGGAACCACATTCGCGCCGAAGGGCAGCTTAAGGAAGAATGGCAAGGAGATGGAGGATTTGGCCGTTTCTTCCTCCACCGTGCTACAGATGGCTGAAGTTCTGGCGCTCTGTAACGAGTCCTCGTTATCCTACGATCCAAAGACAGGCGCATATTCCAGCATCGGCGAACCTACCGAAGGCGCCTTGCGCGTGCTCGTTGAGAAGATTGGAACGGACGACCCAGCGGTAAACAAGAAGATTAGGCAACTACCAGCTTCTGAGAGACTGCACGTGGCTAGCAAACACTACGAACACCGCCTCCCCTTACAGTGCACATATGAATTCTCCCGCGACCGCAAGAGCATGTCCGTGTTGGCCGGCGAGGATACCCGACAGAAACTCCTCGTCAAGGGCGCCCCGGAATCGATCCTGGAACGCTGCTCATACGCCATCCTCGGCGCCAACGGGCAAAGAGTGGCATTGACAAAGAAACACACCCAGCTGATCTCCCAAGAAGTCGTGGACTATGGAAACCGCGGCCTCCGCGTCATCGCCATGGCCTCCATCGACAGCGTCGCCCCAAACCCTCTCCTCCGCACTGCGCAAACAACCAAAGAATACGCCCAGCTGGAGCAGAACATGACCCTGATCGGGCTCGTCGGCATGCTCGACCCTCCCCGCCCAGAGGTTGCTGCCTCAATCCGCAAGTGCCGTGAAGCCGGCATC
Source organism: Blastomyces emzantsi (assembly GCA_003206725.1). Classification (NCBI taxonomy): domain Eukaryota; kingdom Fungi; phylum Ascomycota; class Eurotiomycetes; order Onygenales; family Ajellomycetaceae; genus Blastomyces; species Blastomyces emzantsi. The sequence continues at coordinate 21,450 of QGQJ01000513.1, read as the reverse complement.
CGCGTCGTCGTCATCACCGGCGACAACAGAAACACCGCTGAAGCCATCTGCCGCCAGATCGGCGTCTTCGGCCCGCACGAGCAAAACCTCCACGGCAAATCGTACACAGGCAAGGAATTCGACGCGCTTAGCGACGCGGAAAAGGTCGAAGCGGCCATGAACGCCTCGCTCTTCTCGCGTACAGAACCCACACATAAATCTAAATTGGTGGATCTCCTGCAGGCGCAGGGCCATGTCGTGGCCATGACAGGCGACGGCGTCAACGACGCGCCTGCCCTGAAGAAATCTGATATCGGCATCGCGATGGGCTCGGGCACGGACGTGGCCAAGCTCGCCGCCGACATGGTTCTGGCAGACGATAACTTCGCCACCATCGAGGTCGCGGTGGAGGAAGGGAGGTCTATCTACAGCAACACGCAGCAGTTTATCCGCTACCTCATCTCGTCGAATATTGGGGAGGTGGTGTCGATTTTCCTGACGGCCGCGCTGGGAATGCCGGAGGCGTTGATCCCTGTGCAACTGTTGTGGGTTAATTTGGTTACCGATGGATTGCCTGCGACGGCGTTGTCGTTTAACCCGCCCGATCACGATGTGATGAGAAGGCCGCCTCGGAAGCGCGGGGAGGCGCTTGTGGGGGGTTGGTTGTTTTTCAGGTACATGGTTGTGGGCATTTATGTGGGCTTTGCGACAGTGTTTGGGTATGCGTGGTGGTTCATGTATAATCCTGCGGGACCGCAGATTACGTTTTGGCAACTGGTAAGTGTCCCTCACACACACACACCCTCCCCCTATGCTCTACTTGTATGGCCCATTTACTAACAAGAAAAACGACAGACACACTTCCACAAATGTTCCACCCAATTCCCCTCCATCGGCTGCGAAATGTTCTCAAACCACATGTCCAAATCAGCCTCGACAATCTCCCTCTCCATCCTCGTCGTCATCGAAATGCTCAACGCCATCAACTCTCTCTCCGCTTCCGAGTCCCTCCTCACTTTCCCCCTGTGGAATAACATGATGCTCGTCTACGCCGTCACGCTCTCCATGTCGCTCCACTTCGCTATCCTCTACATCCCCTTCTTGCAGGGTTTATTCTCTATCCTACCCCTGGATAGGCAGGAGTGGATGGCTGTGTTGGCTATTTCCTCGCCTGTGGTGGTTATTGATGAGGCGTTGAAGTTTTTGGACAGGAGGTTGTATCATAGGCGTGCGGAGGTTGTGGATGTTTCGTCGTCGGCGCAGTATCAGAATGGCGCGGCGAAGGACAAGTCTGCGTGAGGCTGAAATGAGGAATGTGATGATACTGCTAATTGACCGTCTAGTGTATACTTTTGCTCCTGTGTTTGGTGGAGAAGGCGGTAAAAAGCTGATAGAAAGAAAGAAAGAAAAATGAACCATCAAAAACCAAAGAGAGATACACATGCACGTTCAGTTTTTTCACCAAGCTTTTCCCCATGTTTCCGTTTTTACTATTTGTATTTGTTTTAAATCTTTTTGGTCTGTTTCATTCGGGATCGGTTGGTGTGGTTATTGATTGATTTTTTATGATTTTCTTTTCTTTTCTTGTTTGATATATGCCTGTTGTCTCCCTTTCTTTTCTCTCATTTTTATATTCTAAACTCGCATATCACATGCCATCACCATGTTAAATATACAGTACATATAGATAGATAAAAGCAACACATCAGAGAGATGGGGGGAAAGAGAAAAATGATTGTTGTTATGTATATACATTACATATCTTGTTTTTCAGTTTTTTGTTCTCAGTGTTTTTTTGTTTCTCTTCTCAGTTACATATCTGATTTTTAACATATCTCTCAGAGATTCATATCCTTCAACTTTATACAGCTTTCCCACGGGTGTAGTGGAAAAAGAGAAGTGGATCAGATGATTAGACCTGCAATATTTCTGCACGCTGTCATATCACATCGTTTGGTGAACTTATTCTTGTGTCTGCATGTTTTTTTCTTCTCTCTTTTCTCTCCTTTTCCTGCTATCTGCTGTGATACTGATCATGGCTTGTGGAGATTAACCAATTTTGACAATCAAACATGGGTGAAAAGTATACAAGATAACCAGAAAGGGTCAGGAGTTGGGTAGTACAAGTTTCAATGAGATTGTATTTTTCAGTTATTTTTAATCTAAATTTTCAACCCATTTACTTATGGGAGTATTCCCCCGATCGGCTCTGTTGGGGGAGGTGTAACTTATTATACATTCCTCCACACCAACACAGTCCGATTCCCACCGGCTCAAATATCCAGTATTCACTAAGAACGGTCCAATGGCCGTGCTAATCCCCCTTGCCAGTCATTGCCTCACCGAAATCCAAAATCGAAAATATCAATGCATTCAAAGGTCTAAATCATCAACCTCTCAACGTTCGTCTTCAGCGTCTGGATTTGCGCATTCAGGTCGCTGGCTTCGTTGGTGGTAATGCTGGCCGCGATGACAGCACGGCTGACACCGCATGCGCGGCCCAGTGCCATCTTGCTGGGCACGTACACGTACGGCACGTTCTTATCCTCAGCGAGGAGCGGGAGGTGGAGGAGGATCGCCAGTGGGGTGGTATCTATATGAGAAAGACGAACGGGAAAGGTTAGTGGGAATGGAGGCAATTAAAGGGGGGCGGTGGATGGGGATGTAGTTCTTTACCAGCAGCGAGAATCACAATCTCGGAGGTGCCGCGGTTCAGGGTCTTGGTGGCTTCGTTGGCGCCCTTCTTCAGCTGGCGGTAGTGAGAGGCTTGCTGGACAAGATCCAGAATTGTCTGGGTCATGGCTTGGTCGGCGAGCGGCCAGGCTGGTGGGTTTTGCGAGTAGATGTTAGCTGTTTATTCTGAGAAATGATGATCCGGGAACCTCGCCCGTGCAACAACGTACCTGCGTTGGTTTGGTCAGACATTCTGACAGATAGTGATGTCCTTTGGCGGAGGAAGGAAAAATTATGGGTTGATGGGTGGATGAATTGTTTATTGAAGGGTTCACGGCCAGTAGTTCTTGTGTGGTGGGGTGGCTCGCCCTTTGTGTGTATGTGGAATTTCTCGAAGTGAGGTTGCGACCAAAGGAATGTCGCGCGTTGCGATAAAAAAAATTCCAGGCGGTGGACAATGTGTCGGGGCGACTGTTTATCCGAGATTAACGGATAGGGATTAGTGGAAACCTTAAAAGCTTATTTTGACCCCGTACCAGGGTTTTCGGCCTTTTGAGGCTGAGAAATTATAACCCAACCAACAACAACCATGGCGAGACCAGCCCAGCTTAATGTGCCTTCTATATCATCAGCCTTCCGTGTTGTTTCCTGGATTCTGCATTGTCGGGAAATCATGGTAAAGCTCATTGGCATTTTTACCCCGTCAGAGCTTCAGCAAAACATGCTCAAGCTCCATACAATTAAGAAATGGCGGCGCTTGATTGTTAATACTCTCTCTTCTTGAATAAGCAATTTCTTTACTTAGGGGACAGGCGACCCGTCTTTCAGATACCGCAACCCCTGAAAATATTGTTCGCTGTTTCCCCAATACTGAGACATGGAAATTGTTTGTTTCAGAAGCGATCGAACGTCGTCTTATGTTGTTTTCCAACAATTTGTCGCGGCAAACTTTCAGATCTGACGAAACGGCCACTTGAAGACTAAATGGTCTTAGACGAAAAGAACAGGGATACAGACTGACTTACTACTATTGTCGAAACGATGATATAGCCATATCTATGGCTTGTTTTTTTTTTTTTCATTTTTTGCCCCTATCTACGATGTCGGGGGTATGATTCCAGGAACTTTTCCCCCGACTGTTATTTATGACTGCTGATATTTAGTGTGGTGTCCGGCCGCTTCCCTCTAGATACCATGACCTAGTAGCACATTTGGCTACCGCCGGAGTTAAACAGCTGAGAAAAATGATCACAAATGAATTGCTGGCCGCTGCCTATGCTTTTACTTAAGTCTTTCATTTATGTTTGGCAGATTTAATCAATGGGGTAACGGACCCAGTGCAGCCAACGTCAAATTTGCTCGACGACCAGATGGCCAAGGTAGCTGTGAAGGTAAACTCCAAAATATTCATATTGGGAAATTTAACTAAGCCGGAATAGACCCCCTCTGGCATATTTTCTCCTTTCTTTTCCTTGCCAATGACCTTGCTCTCTCCGTGTATGTTCCGAAAGGTTATTATCATACGGATACATATCAAAAACCAAAACGGCATGCCTAACACTGATATTGTCGGGAGTTGCACCTAGTTGCTCTTATGAACGGGGTGTACGAGGTTGTAGCAGGAGAAATGCAACAACTAATCAACTTTCTCATACCACTCACACTTTGATATACGAGCACGTTGAGTACGTGTCGATCATTTTTTCCCACTATGGCGCCTTCGTTACCATCTGCTTAGCATGTGGGACCAGTTCTTTTGCCACTGCGTTCAAATCTGTCTTATGAATTGGTACCGTCAACGCTTCAAATTTGAAACCAGCAGCCTTGGCTTCAGCCTCCACTAAACTGGTTCGTATTCCCTTGGGAAAAATTCCAAAGAATTTTGTGTTATTTGGACTTATTCGGACAGTAGTATTTACTTCACCGATGTAGATTTTGGTTAACGGTTTTCCGGCATTCCGACTCAGCCGCTCAAGGTCCCGTTGCAGTTGGCCGGTATCTTTGGTTTTAAGAAGCTGTGTAATCATTTACGCATCAGAAGATATTCAAATTTCTCACTACGAGAGCCGGGGTTTATTTTACCTGTTTTTCAAAGTCAGCTACCGTCTTAGAAAAGGGTTGCTTGTTTCGCCGTGCTATCCCTCTTGCGTTCAGCCAAGACTCCTTGGCTTCCGCTTTCACTTCAAGCAGGTCATCTTGACTCATTTTCGAGACTCTTGTCGTTGTCACCGTCAACTCTCTGGCACCCTTTCTTCCCGACTTCGCTTCGAGGATGGCAAGGATATTGAACACCTGCTTGTCCGTGTAGCCGAGTACGCCGTCCGTGATTTGCCGCCCCGAAGCGTCCATAATAGAGTAACCAGGGATGAACTCTAAAGTCTTTCCTTTGGGTACCTTTACCCCTAACGCAAATCCAACATGTCGCTCTCTCAACATAGGAATAAGATGCGACTCGGCCAGTTCCTCCAGCAATTGTCCCTTGATGTGGTTTACATTGGGGCCTTTTCTGAGGACCCTATCCATGGAGATCTCGTCCAACTTGTCCAGGATCGGATATTTCTTGGAGAGTGTTTCCCAAAGGAATTTGGTCTCCGGAGTGACAAACCTGGGAAGGGTGCCGGGCGAGAGTACAACGGCTTTCACACCCGCTGCAGCTTCTTGGGCAATTTTTCCTTCAACCTGACCGAGCTTCGCTAGAGCTTCTTCGCCAGCCTCGATTGATCGAATTGCCGCTTGTTGTTCGCTAGCTCGTGCAGACGCCTCCATAACTTTGCCCCATGACGCGGCATTATTTCCATAGAGCTTGACGAGTCGTGCTTCTGTGTATAACGCTCTACCCCCTTTAACCATTCTGCCAACGACGGGTATAAGAATAGAAGCGGCAAGGATGGCTTGCTCAACATGGCTCAGCTCGTAGCCGAATAGATCGCGGCCTGCCCACAATTCATACAATGATATCGCGTTTCCCAAAAAGGGCACCAAAGACAACGTGAGCTCAATGGCTGCGACAGCCGCCGGACGGTCGATGGTCCCCTGACTGTGTGTTTTGGTTGTCGGCAAACGAGGAATTAGATTTAGGAGGACAATCATATCCGGCCGTTCACTTAGAAAGTCGTGCATGGCAGCTGCAGACGACTGATCCAACAGGCTTTGGGTGACGACTTGTCGCTGGAACCAAGCTTGGAATTCGTCTCTGATTGCGGCCGTCAGCCTGGGGACCAGCGGATTTGCTTCCCAGACGTATGTTACGCCTGTATATTTGTTCTTATACCAGACGAAGAATTCATTTTTGGAACGAGCCCAAGCATTTGCGAACGCGTAGTGCTCCGCATCTTTCGTTTTATGGCTGCTCAATCGATCATTGCTCGTCTGTTCGTATGCTACCTTCTCTGCGGCTTTAGTCGTCGCGTGCTCGTACCACTTTGACATTTTCTTGATCTTGTGCTCCCATGAAATGGCCATTCCGCCATATGTTTCGACAATCTTCGCCCGTGCCGTTGCCCACTGCTCGTTCATGATGTCCGCTCGTTCTCGGACGATGCCAATCTGTGATGTATTCGTGGAGGCATTGGTGAGCAGGTTTATCAATTCATTTTTGGCTTGCTGCAGGACCTTCTCAAGATCAGTTTCTTTGATCTTCTCCATGATGGTTTATCGTGATGTCACAAAAGATATGTGCCGATTGACTATGATATTCCGACCTAGGGGGTTCTTGAAAATATCAAATTTCCAGGAAGATGAGGCTTATTCATGACGCTGACCGGCATTCGGACCTGCTGACCTTCTTTCTTCTCTTCCCCTTTTTCCCCCTCTTTTTTTTCTTTTTTGTTTTCCCATTTGCCGTGGGCGGTGCAAAGTTCTAAGTTTGTGGCGGCATCATGGGATGTTACGAACCGTCGAGCCTGGATTAGTCCAATGCGGCTTAAAATTTGAGTTTTGGTGGCTCCCATACCTATCACATTATCAATCTGTGGAACAATCTTCAGCTGGGTACGCTACTTCATCCATCACGAATGTCTCAGCCTCTGTGAACGAGTGTTTTGGAGGCTTTCCGGCATGTACCATGGACTCATCACCCCCATCGGGCACATTTTATGTTGATGGCGTCTCTACAGGAAAAATGTGCTGTTGCCTGCCGGGCCTTGTGAAATGGGCCACGAGGCTCCTGTGGTGTTTTCAGCTCTAGAAATTGGGGGAGGGCCTTTTGTCCAAAGTAATATATAAAGAGGGTGCATTGCCATTTCACCAGGCACCATCGGTGGATTAAAGCTCATTTTCTCCATCAATTTCCATTATTTCAAGAAGCATTCTAGTCTTCAGGAGATACCCTATGCAAAAATGACTGAGCCGCTGTTCAATTTTCTCTTGATTCGGCGTAGGTAATTGCCACTCCTTTTGGAGCAAATATCATCGCTGACCTTTCCACCAACCCAGCTCATGTATCACAGGATGCCCGCAAACCCAGCATCCCTTTGTTGCAAGGTTCGCCTTTTCAAAAGGAGCTTTTGGCTGCTCTTAAAACACAAACCCCGAGAACCGAAACTTTGAAAGTTGCCAAAAAATTTGTTGCTAGCAAAGAATTCATCAGCGACCCTACAGGATCAGATTTTCAAAAGAAGCTACGCGAACTTAAAGTGCTGATTGATGATGCTAGCACTGTCAATAATGATCTACAGTATACTGTAGTTCTTGAATTGACAAAACGTGCGTTTGGGATAGCAGCATCAGACCTAGTTAACAGCGGGGAATTCATTAATCTGCTCCGCAATCTCCGCGATTCGGTGGTGGCAATCAAATATGACCAGGTACATTCTGTTTTATATCCAATATATTTTTGCCATTCCCCAATTTTGAGTATGAGTATTTTTCACCGAATATCAAATTTAATGGCAATTCTTTTCAAGGAGGAGCACTCAAAACCAGTTGAAGCTCTTGTCACCCAGATCCGCGATCTCGAGCTCATTGAAAAAGCAGTCCAAGTTGCAAAAGATACCCAACCAGCTGTTTCAAGTGATAATGCAAGCGCGTTAACAGAGCATGTCATAGAGCCCACTGAATTTATTGCTCCCGTGGCCCCTCCTGAGTGGAGCCAAAACACGGCTTATAAGGTCGGCGACCAAGTTTCGTATAGTGGCCATGTGTATGTTTGCATCCAAGCGCATACCACCGTCCCCGGATGGGAGCCTCCGAAGACTCCCGCCCTATGGGTACGCGTGAGCAGACCCAATCCAGATGGAGATCCTACCCCACCAACGGAAGAGAGCCTCAACCTCTTTGGGTACCGAAAACGATCACTGTTGCTTCCCACTGAAGCTCAATTAAAATCGGTACTCTCAGAGCCGGATGAGGGCAACAAGGATCCTACTGACGACACCGAAAAAGAGGCAGATCGCCTTCTCAGCCTCCACAATCAACTTTTTCAGGCTGTGAAGGAGTTAACGGCAATGGATCCGCGGAATTTCCAGATCACTAAACAGGAACCACATGACGGGTTTACCCCTGATGTTAAGTACTCTGCGGTCTCCTTGTTGAAAAGTCGACTCGACCTACAAGCAACCTTACGGGGCCTTAACGTTGACCAGTTCCGAGCCGCTGCTGCCCGATCTGGCACCACTCCCGTAGATCCGCCAGACGCACCGAAAATTGCAGCAACAATCGCTGATCCGGTTTTGGCAGCGGATCCATTGCAGCTACAAGACGGGGCTGGTTCAACGTCCGCCTTGGGTCTTACTCGCGAGCTTCTTACTACCGGCGCCGGCTTACAAGGGATAGGAAAGTTTCTGCCTCTCGCAACCAGGCACAATGCGTTAAAACTTCAAAAAGGGGTGATTTTATCCCAGAATACAGCAGCCCTCTTAAAAAAGGAAGGGATTGAGCCGGATGCGGTACCATTACCTGGTATATCCCCAGCGATCAAATATGATTTGAAGTATAGCTAATGCCTTGACCACTAGACATTGTCCGACTCTTCCGTCAGAAGATGCGCGAGGCTGAACGAAATTTGAAGATGCTAGCACCCTCCTTCGAGGATATACGGATTAGTCGAGTCGGGAATACGTTGGTGAGCGTGAGGACACCACGGCCCAGTAGGTATAGCCAGTTCCTCACGGGCATCAACTTTGGACTACATGTGCCTAAGCTTCCACTGCTGCCACCTCCAGACCCAAGGGTTCCGCACACCATTGGCAAGGTGAACAAGATCGGCATTGGGGATCTCCTTGTAGTGAAGCAGCAGTTAATTGGCTATGAAGGGGCTGATATTGCCCATATTGAGAATGTGTTGAAAGGCGAATCAAAAAGCCGTGAACATGTCCGGACAGACAGAACAGAGACCGTGACTAGTCTCGAGACCGAGACTACCCGTGAAGACACTCGAGAGATGGCTTCAACGAGCAGGTTCGAAATGGGTCAAGAGACTCAAAAGCAAATTAAGGAGGCTTATGAACTGAAAGGTGGCGTGCAGGTGACAGCGAAGTATGGCCCTGCGGTAGAAGTTTCCGCAAAAGTTGAAGGTGGGTACAATCGATCCAAGGAGGAATCTACCAAGACAGCGACGAAGGTAAGCAGATAACTTATAATTTTAATAATCGCTTTTTTGTTTTTTTTTTTTTTTTTGGCTTGGATTTTAACATTTCTATAGTTTTCACAAGACGTTACGGAGAAAGCTGTCAAGAAAATAACGGAACGAGTCCTCCAGAAGACAATTAATACAACAACAGTAAGTGCCTAGAGCCAATGGCCACAGCACAGTGGGATATTTCTCTGACATTTTCTCGCAGTCCGAAGTCGTGGAGAAGAACTCCCATGGTATCAATAATACCGCCGGCAACGGGAATATATCTGGCGTTTACCAGTGGGTGAATAAGGTGTAAGTATCATCCAAGAAATATTTGTTCCCATTGACGAAAGCGATTTGTCTTACTTTAATCTGTAGATATGAAGCCCAAGTTTTCAATTATGGGTTGCGCACTCTATTGTGAGTATTTCTCTCCCGGTCTGGTTTCCAATGGAAGCGCATATGCTCACTGAAATAATTAGTGATTTCATGGTTCCGGAGCCTGCTGCTTGGGTAATTAGCACTATGACGAAAGCTGCGGAAACCCGAACGATGTTGGAGCAACCGCAAAAATTTGCTCTGGAGCCTTCCCAAATTTCAGAAGAAGGCGAGGAAAATTACGGCCATTGGGTTAAAACGTACGAAGCAACCGATGTGGAGCCTCCACCTGCAGACTACCTTACAGCGACCGACCAAATGAACAAAGGTGATGGTAAGCCTGGGCAAGACTACCAGCACAGTGGCCAGATTACAATCGATTCAGGTTACGAAGCCGTGCAAGTATCCATCGGCTGTACGATAACCTACTGGGAAGCGAATTGGGTGGTCGACGTCATTGTTGGAAATGCGGCATGCCGCTTCAAGGAGGGCTCCGCCTTTATTTGCACGCTGGCGCTTGATAAAGAAAGAGGGACTATTCCATGGGGAGTAACGACATGGAACACTTCTAGCACCGTCGTGACGGTAGACGTCAAGTGTGCAGTCACAGAGGATGCGACCAGTAAGTGGAAAGCAGACACGCACAGAAAGCTGGTGACAGCATATAGAGCAAGGCTGCAAGAGTACGAGGAGAAGTTGGCGACCCTGCAGCTGCAGGAAGGAATTATTATTGAAGGAAGGTTAGTTACTGGCCACTCAACAGGTTATACGCATGCTTATGTTTCCCATCCCAAAGGAACCCTGCCGCAAACCAAGCCACAATCAAGCAGGAGCTGAAGAAGAACTGCATTTCCATTATTACCGGACAGCATTTTGACCGCTTCAACTCCATTGTGATCGGCCCTTGGAGGTATCCTCAAATAAACCTCTACGAGGCTGAAGCTGAAGGGCAATACGTTCGTTTCTTTGAGCAAGCATTTGAATGGGAGCAGATAAGTGAGTGAAAACTATTCCATATCCACCCCCGAAAACTTCCTGTAGCATGAATTAACGAATGGATCAGTGTACGTTATGTACCCATACTTTTGGGGTCGTAAATCGTCCTGGGCCGAGCGTCTGGCGTTTGAGGATCCAGATCCTCAATTCGATGAGTTCCTTAAGGCAGGGTTTGCCCGAGTCCAAGTCCCAGCGAGACCCGGATTCGAAGCCGCCATCGATCAGTATGTTCCCTACTCCAGCTTTTGTTGTTTTAGGATTGCCTTACCTCCAAGTACTGATGAAACACAACCCGATAGTTTCATGCAGTTCGGCGAGCTCTGGAACGGTGGCCCACTCCCGACCATCTCCAGCAAACTTTTTCTCCCGATTGCAGATGAGATCACCGAAAGAGCGCAGAAGCCAGGCCAAGAGATCCCGCAAGGCGAGCCTTGGAAGCTGCGCATTCCTACGCAACTTGTTAAGCTGCGGCAGGATGATAAACTACCTAAGTGGACGAAAAAGGATGGCGAATGGGTTCCAGAAGAGTGATATTTTATAATAGCAACGAAAGCTGAAGGTGAGGTCAGAATATCTAGTCGGCTTTTTTTGTTACATTTTTCGGGTGAAATTGATAATATCCTACTATATTTCGGTTTTTTTTTGCAGGAGCGTATTCCCAGCCAGGTGAAAAATAACGTAGCCCCCCTCTTATAATATGAATATTTACATGATGATCAATGCATGCCATTAAATGTCAATATTTCATAAAATTTGGTTTCATACAAAAGTCGATTTGATGGAAGAAGTGCACGATCCTCATGCCCCGCGCTTTAACTTACTTGCTGCCGCGCGCATATTTGACGCGCAGCACCAAAAGGGGAAAAAAAGAAAAGAAAAACGGTTTACCAACTTTGACGTGGACTCGTATATTAAAGTCTGAAACCACTCTCTCTTGAATCTGTTCATGAGTTTTTGCGCTATTGGGACAACTAAGAAACTAATGCATCTTCCATCACACACCAAACGTGGCGGAATGGATTTTATCTTTTTACTGCAGCCTTCAAGGTAATGGTGCAAAATTTTGAAACGGGAGAGGTGTCGGAAGAGATAAGCTCGATTCCATACGTCAGTCAACATCAGACAAACCCATCCGCTGATCCCTCCAACGTGCTCGGTTACACCAGTGTATGGCCGTCCGAAAGTTGAAAACGGAGCTTGATTTCCAAACTCATCATTAGGGCATCCTCACCTAGGTATTAGGACACCCCCGTCGAGTCAAGCAATTTTCTAGCCCCATGCTCAAAAACCACGGACCTGATGTATCTCGAAGCCAGGCTAGGTCGTTGCTATCCCTGCTGTATATCGCTTCTCCTTATTCCTGAACGTGCTCGGAGTTTTCCTGGGAAGAATCTCCGTGGATGCTTGACAATAACTTAATAACTTATGATAATGAATGTTGGCCTGAGCTTATTGTGCGCCAGGTGAATGGGCGGAGACAAACGATGTCATCATTTGAGTACAGCGCCAGTTGCTCTGAGGCTGGATCGAAGTCTCCAATTCCAATTCTCGTCAGCCGCCCGCCTGGTCGAAGTAATATTCTAGCCTCGAGATTTTCTTGGGCTTATTTAACTATTTTAGTGGGGCTTCTTGGCTCGGTTTGCTCTCCCATCCAAGCCCCAATCGCGCCAACTGCCGGCAGTTCCCAAGGCTTCTGGCTGATAAGGATCACAAACCAGTGCAGGGGATTCGATAACAATCATTTAAAAGAACATAGCGACCCATTATTGGCGAGAGAATCAGAGCGTGTGAGCTTGAGGTAACATTATTTGGTCGCGCTCATAATGGAGGGTTTTCAACGGACTTGCAAAGATAGCAGAGATTTTCACTACCGTGGTTATTTGGGAGGGGAATCAACGAACGCCTGTGGAGTGATAGCGGCTGGACATTATTATTGTGATTACGAAGATTGGGTTGGGAAACAACTGGAGGATTCCAGAACAATGTTGTCTGCATAATTCTTCGACCTGACAATACCGCCTGTCAGCAGCAATCAAAATGTCACAGTGCCAGTCAGCCGCCACTTCGAACATGTCCCCGCTGCAAGCCCTGTCGTTTAGACTCAGCAGAAGGAAGCCCAAAATGACTGCCTCGAATCGACCCCTCTTGTGCAGGAGGCTTCTCGTTGGCTCAGAGCCACAAATAGAGTTAACTTCGTCCAGGTACCTGTGCCTGGCGGGAGCCTTTCGCCCGCTAAATTCTCACTAAACGTCGAGGTTGAATCACAGAGCGCAAAACCTCACATTGGCGACTGCAGCCATATGGCTAGTCAGGCATCTAGCCCATCCTTTCCCAAGACAGTCAGGGGGATTACCCACACCCACTGGCAGACCCCGGATTTTCAATGTGGGACAGGCACGCGTGGTGTGGTGGGCCATCCGCTGTTCAAGCGTTCCTTTATATCCCTCGATGACCTCCCATGTTCCTTCATCCACAGTTTCTGCACAACATCATATACATCTAGCCTGCGAGGCAGCATGTCCAAATATTCTTCAACCATCACTAATCGTGAGCTAGAGATGGGCAGAATCCCCCTTGTTGATCATGCATCGCCGGCGACACCGTGGTACATTGCTCTCTTCACAAATGCCTGGTTTCAGGTGTTGTTGATAAGCTTCATCTGCTTTTGCTGTCCTGGTGTATGTGGTTTTCTACGGTGTGGGCTCCGTTATTCTAACATTACTACGAAAGAAGATCTACTCACCTATATTCGAGTCTAGATGTACAATGCCCTATCTGGCTTAGGGGGTTCGGGCCAGGTAGACCCAACAGTTGCAGCCAATGCGAATGTAGCCTTGCTCGCAGCGAATGCTGCTACAGCTCTGTTTGTTGTCGGGCCTATATTTTCGATCATCGGCCCACGCGCCTGTTGGTTGGTTGGTGGATGGACGTACGCTCTTTATAGCGGGAGTTTGTTGGCCTTTAACTGTGAGTTAAAATTCTATTAAACGCCTAGTGCCGTTCCGATTTTACGTACATGATCTTTCGATCTATAACGAAAGCCGCTATCTAACCTATTTTCAAAGTGATTGAAAATGGCCCCTTTGTCATCGTCGCAGGTGGCATTCTCGGTGTAGGCGCCAGCTTCCTCTGGGTTGCCCAGGGTGCCATAATGACAACCTACGTCCCCGAATCCCAGAAGGGCCGTGCAATTGCTTTATTCTGGATTATATTTAATATGGGCGGTACAATTGGCTCCCTAGCCAGTTTCGGGCTGAACTACAACAACCCAGAAGGCACCGTATCCAACAACACATATATCGCCACGATGGCTGTCATGGCATTTGGCTGGGCGATCGGCGTCTTTATATGTCCCCCTTCACGCGTCCAACTTTCCCAACTCCGCGAAGCCGAATATATGGTTCGAGATCGTTCACTGCCGGCTTTGGGAAAACTCATCTTCAGCACTATCTTCCGCGTCAAAATCTTATGCAGCCTTCCCCTATTTTTCTGCGCGAATGTCTTCTACTCATATCAGCAGAACGATGTGAATGGCAAAACGTTTAACATTCGCTCTCGGTCTCTAAATTCTGCTCTGTACTGGATGGCACAGATGTGTGGCGGTTTGCTGATGGGTTTTCTGATGGATCTGAGATTCCTCAACCGACGACAGCGCGCCTGGCTCGGCTGGGTCATCCTTATGGTCACTGGCGTGGGCACCTGGGGTGGCGGCTATGTATTCCAGAAATGGCAAGACGAGCGCACAGCAGCCGGTCTGACTCAAGACATCGATTTCACCGCTTCCGACATTTCCCTTGGTCCGATGTTTCTTTATATCTTCTATGGTCTGTACGATGCACTCTGGCAAGGATATTGCTACTGGCTTATCGGCAGTATGTCCAACTCTGCGGCCGTCACGGCTATTTTGGTTGGAGCCTATAAGTCTTTTCAAGCCACCGGTGGCGCGATGGCATGGAGGGTGAATGCATTAAAAACTCCCTCCATGACACAGCTGGCTATGAACTGGGGGTTGTGCATTGGGGCACTGGTTATTGCTATTCCTACCGTGTTCTCGGTGACCTTAACAAATATTGTGCAACCGGAGCCAGCGGAGGAGGATAAGAGGAGTATCAAAGTTGAGGAGTGGGAGGGTCACATGAAGCCCCGCTCATAGGGGATTTCAGGATTTATCATGGTATAAACTTGAGTTGTCAATTGTGTATATTCTTTTTCCTTGTCCTTGTTGGGTCTATGGTCAAGTTGGTGGTATGTACGAGACCTCCCCCTTTCATTGCCCACGTCCGCCCTTTCCTTCCACATTTTATATCGCTGTAAACAAACCCTTTCCTTTTTCTTATCTTTCTTTTCTTTTCTTTTCATTTCTATTTTTTTTATTTATTTTTCTTTTATATAGCCGGATCCGAGCGCTCGATATCGTTTAGGGAACATTGCCTCCAATATACTTGGATATTCCTCCAGAGAATGCATAGCCGCTATGACCGAACCTACTTTTTTTTTAATATATCACAGTTACTTTCATGGCGTAATTACCAGCAAGAGGCGAAATAACCCAACCTTGAACAAGCACAGGTGAGTTCAGTTGTACTTCTCGATTCTATCTTGATACACAATTATGTTGAATGCTCTTCGCCCATCTAATCCTCTCGAAGAACAGCATCGGACATCATGATTCAGCAAACGCTACATGAGTAAACAGTTACCTCGCCGGAAATGTGCCCCAATATCTATACTGTGATATTTAATTCATATCTACCGAACCAGCACTAGGACCAGAATGCAAAGGCCTCGCGCGTCTGGCAAAATTTTATCGCTCCTCAATCACGAGAAACCCAAGCTGAGCCGGACTGACACGGAGCAATGTGATAGTGACCTATGTCGAGGAACATCATGCAGTTGATTGTATTTGGGAAGTTCTTGCTGGGCTTTACGCCCTCGAAAAGTTGGTCCTGTCAGTAGAGACCGAAGACAAACTGCATGTGGTTTTTCAAAGAAAACCGCTCGCTAGGCTCCATTGCGCTGAAATATCCGGCCTTATCTCTTAGGGTAGCCGCGGGTCTTGTAGAGCTTCCAACGATTGAGTCTCTAACTGTGGAATATTGTAGTTCCTCAAGGGCAGGGTACTACCGCTCTGCTGTTGCCAGGCTTTCGCCTAACATGGAGTGACAGATGTCCCTCAAGCAGTTAACAGTCTGTGTTCCCTCCGAGACCGTTTTTCTGCTCTCTAGACTTATCTCATCTTGCTCAAAATTGACAATTTTCGTCTTCAGTATAAAGGACCATATCGACATCCGCCTGGAATGATTACTATTATCAAATGTGCTTAGTTTCTGCCAAGAAACAGTTACTCCATGAATTAAAGTGTGAATATCTTGAATTTTTTGGAGTTGCTTTATGTGATATGAGGTGTGTGCGAGTTCTGAAGATAGACGCTCTCTTTCTTTTCAGTGATGTGTCGCAAACCGTTCGATATTGCGAAACGACATTTATAGGTGGCTGCCTTCTTCATTAGAAGATTTGGAGGTACGGTCATAATTTTCTGAATCTCGATTCTTTGCTTGTTTGCCTTTTATATCCCCTCTATTTTTTTTTTTCACTGCCCCCTTTTTCCTGTTCCCGTAAGTCGGTTTCACCAAACTCCCATGTCATTCCTCATTGCCCTGATACTAACCTCGATATCTGTGCTTTATGGTACGTATATAGATTCTTTTGAAACATTATTTTTGTGCTTTTGAAACTGAGTCTCCGCTCCCCGCCCATGATGCACCGCCCGACTCCTCTCCTACGTACAAACCGGAGTATCTCACCTGGCTGCTACAAATTAGAATGAACAAAGAAATTCACCTGCCTTGCGATGTACAGATTTAGATGTAAATTAGGGCTTTTGTTTGGTTTCCTTTCCCCTCCTTTGAAAGAAACTTGAAAATGAAACTGCTGAAAAAGAAATAAATATCAATATAAACAAATTAAAAAGGCACTGCCATGCAGCCCGCTTGGAATTACTACAATACCTGGATACTCCTTAAAGCCCCCTTTTTACCTGTTCTTCTGTCCCAGCCTGCAGATTATTGTATAGTTTAGCAAAAAAGACTCAAAAGATTCACCAGACGTAACTATGCGATGTTCCACCCATGGCCACGCCTAGCTGTTGTCAAGCTTGAAGCAGAAAACGAAGCCGGGTCTACACTCACTCAGAATGGTATTCCAATGTCCTCCGTTCTACGCGTTTTGGAAAAGAGTTTCCCACTAAATCAATATTCTCAATCACAATGCGTCAGGCGGGTAACTAGTCAAGTTACGGCCCTGGGGGCGTGGAGTTTGTAGAAATGTATAAACTTTATACTAGGAGGAAAAGCACGGAGACATTCGCACGAATCAAAACCGTAAAATGAAGAGAAGGCTGCGGCAGGCTTCGCTTACATGAAGCCGCCGCTGGGTTATGCTTTAACTAATAAACCTAAGGTTTGACTCGTTTTGAAGGAATTGGTTTCACAACTGGATAGGGCGTTATATTTCGGTGCGGGGTATAGAGCGTGTCCAAGGATCTAGCACTGGAACGGAAGACTACACAAGCTACCTTGACGGATGGAATACACCTGCCATTTCATGTTCTTGATACTACAAAATGTATCTAAATTGCGGATTCTACCGGACACAGGTCAGTTAGCAGGGCTGTAATACACAATCACAGAACATGGAAACGGAGTGGAGCGCCAACCTTTCTGTCAGTCAGATCATCATCATAGGCGTGCTCAAATGCCTCCATTGTCCCCGTCTTATCTCGTTTGCGATTTTCATAGATTGCAACGTATCTGTAAAGAATTGCGAGTAATATCGTGATGATGGCTGTCACCAGCACTGTAATGAATCCTGGGGCGTAGACGGGCGCGTCCTCTGGTTTGAATACTATAGGGCCAACGAAGTTTCCTATTTTGATAATAGCTTGTTCAGTAAATATATTCAAGTATACTGACTGGTTTTGTTTTTGTCATTTTGGAAGGGATTTAATGATTATAATTGGAATAGGCATGTAGCAATCTCACCTAGACAATAGCCCATGAAAACCCCTGCTGAGGTTACCGATCTTTTGGTATAGCCTGCTGTATTGGCAACTTGAAGGCCCATGAGGATAGCATATGCACCACCGAAAGATGCCAGGAAGTACGTTCCAAATAACAGGCCTCCCTTCTGCTCTCGAGGGAGTTTCCAAAGCAGAAGGCTCGCCATGATAGTGCCCAATTCGCATATCACAACCAACCAGGTACGGATATTTACATATTTATATGCGACGAGGCAGACCACCAATTCGATGGTGCCTCCGATGAATCCAGCAGGTAGAGTTAATAAGAGGGAATCCAAGGGGCTGAAGCCGAACGACTTGATGAAAATAGGAATGAATGACGAGACTGGACCGTTGGCTATCATTAGCAGGAATGAGGCTGCAAACACGATCCAGAACTTCAGATCCGCGAGGGCATCCCAAACTTGTTCGATCTTGAAATGCGTATTGCGAACGCCGCTGTTGTTAACCCGCATGCGCGCAACGGCAATGTAGCGCTCACGGTCCGTAAAACCCTTGGCTCGTATTGGATCGGGTGGCATGAAGAAGTAAATCACAACAGCCCAAAGAATGGTGATTACGCCGGCAACAATATACATATACTTCCACGGGCTCAGGGAGCCGGTGATATGGCCGAGGCCGTAGTTGATCAGGGGACTGATGGCGCTAATATAGCCAGTGCAGGAATACCACATTCCCATACGCAATGCTTGTTCTGCTTTCAGATACCATCCGCCCACCACCAACATGAACATCGGCGACACTCCAGATTCAAGAAAACCAAGGAAAAATCGCTGTGCGAACAGTGCCTGCCAATTATGACAAGCTATAGTGCAGATGAGGCATATGCCCCAGATGAACACGATGCCCGAGGCTACACGCTCAATGGGCCACCGCTGAGCCATGTATATCGTAGGGTAGGCCCCCGCGATAAAACCTAGATAGAAGATGGAAGCGGACAATGAGTAGCGGTTTCCAACATTGAGGTCAAGATCTGTTTGGAGGCCGAAAATAGCCTGTTGGCATGTTAGGATTTAGCTTGGTCGTTGACTGCATGGAGAGATGGATAAGGCAAGGCACACTCACGGCTTGAGATAACATAGTTTTATCATATTGCTGCAACCCATATGTGATGCAGAGGATTGTCATGAGTTTCCGATCAATTTTCCGCACCAGCTTTTTTTCTTCGGCAGGATCCCATGTTGAGTCTCCATCATATGCAGCGAAAACCTTGAGGGCTTCGTCGGTGCGGACTGTGTCGATGACATTCGTGGCCTTGAGACTATCTTGCTTTTCTGCTGATATGGTTTCTTCGTGGGCTTTTTTTTGATGTTTATCCATGCTGAGATCCCAGGAGTAGGTATATGCTGCCTCTGTGATGGCTGGTGTGTCAACTCTTTTTCTTTCTTTCTAGGGCAGAAGAGAGAATATAAATAAAACCAACCCGAAAATCATGAGATTGAATGAGATTCTTCAGGCCTTTCCGCCTCTTTTTAAACCCCAATTTTCCCCTCTTTGATTCCCATTTCCCACCGGTTGCTCATCCAGGCTGGCGTGATTGACGGCAACCCGATTCGCCAGAGTGAAAATGGGGAGGGCTTCACGGCCCTGAATACCCATTGGTTCGACCTACCAAGGTGCATCCTGAGTGAGAGGCCAATGCAATGAGCTGGAGTATAGCGCGTGGTAGTTTGATGTGTATCAACATCGTCATTGCTCTGTGGGAAATGCCCCTCAATCATCGGCGGTGATAGCGGTTCGTTCCCCCCCACTCGGACACTATCCCGGGTCCGCGGGCACTAGTTTTTGGCTTCTCCACTAGGTGGGATGGCTTTTTGATTTTTCCGGTAAGATTAAGCAAATTCTCCGCTTGTCTTCAGCCGGGAGTCTGCAACCGAACCGAGAGAGGGATTGGTGGAAAGGTTAACTACGGATTTAGCGACACGAGCAATCGAACACGGGGAGATTTACTCCTCGTGATTAAACCCATTTTGCTTCCCGAGGAACCATGAGCAGCTTGCCATACATGTACAGTACTTTGCATCTCGCATCTCAATCATATCGTCGCGATCCAGCGGCCTGCCGAGAGACCTTAGCGCTCTGGGCACTGTGAACGGTAACTAGAGGATGTTTAGGCTAGGTTAGGCGGTGACATGACCTAAATCTCCCCTCCTCACCCAGCGATGGTTCAATAATTGAGTGAGTTTTTAGCTCTGTCTCTTCTGACCATTCAGCCCACGGTTTCAAACGCCTTTTCTATGACACTTGGGCGTGAATATACCCTGTTCCAACAAAATCCGCTCTCGCTTCCCTTGAGACTCGGGCAGTCCCTCGCAGGCTGTTAGTGCTCTTCCTGTCGCAAATCGATGAGTGCGCACCCTGGGGCGAGGATTACCTTGGAATGCTTCACGGATGATGAAATGGTGCTAACAGCTGAGCAAATCGGAGCAAAATTCGTGTCGACTGCCCATGATTGGGAAATCCCAACCGTTGCCAACTGAAGGGCCGTGAAACTCATTGCCAGTTTGATGCGCTAAGACGCCACAAAGCGCTTTCATTTTCTTAACAACTGAAGCATCCACAGAAGCAAAAGGCGTTATATTGCAGACGCAGATCGACGGGCCTGAAATAGAACATCTCTTACCAGAGGATAAAGCATTTCCCAGCACCAGAACATTGCCATGATGTCACCACCCCGTTCTTCGAAATACTCAATGGAGTTGAAAAGAACACTTTGAGTGTCCTTTGTTCTTAAGCTCGTGCCTCATACCTGTCGGTAGTTGATTTTTGCTATGCTTGTAGAGCCAGTTGGCTCAGCAGTGCTTCAAGAGACAGGATGATGCGTTTGAAGTCAGACAGTGACGTCCCTACGAAGCAGCGATTCTTTTTTTCTGAAGTCTTGAGCGATATACAGAACATCAGCAAAGGAATTTGTCTTGCTGTTCTTTCAGATTTTGCCGTGCTAGTTCAAACCTCCTATATTCCGAAATTAGCTTCTGCGCTCAGTCAGATAGATATGTTGACCTTTTCCGAAATGCCAGCTGAGGAGAAAGTAAACCCTCACCTGTTGCTCTACAGCCATCCTGAAAAATCACCATGAGGCCGCCCAGTACACCAGCCATAGCCTCAAACAGCCGTCTCCCTCACCCCAACGAATTATTCAATCAAATAGCCAACAATTCTATAGTCGAGATTGCTCAGACCATCACCGGCTACCATCACCTTCTTCTGGTGGAGAAGCGCATCCTCCCTGAATCTGCCGTCGCCTACCCGCCCGCTTCGTGATAGAAATCGTTAAGCAGAGTGGTAAGTTTGTAAGTTCTCTCAAGAAACTGGACATAACTGCCGGGGTGGCGCATATATTACTTTTGAGATATCAAGTTACATTCTAATCAAAGTGTAGCAAAAATTAGCATAAAACATGGGATATTTTATACCGCTTAATCAATCCAACTCATACTCCGGAGTATGAGAATGAAGGTCTTTAAATTAGAACGAATTGGAACCTTTCACTTCAAGTTATTAGTTCATTTCCTTCTCCTCTTTATCCTGTGCACGACGACTAACATATGGTCATTAGGTTTTGCAGAAGCGGGCGATCTAAGTATGCATTTGCCCTTGATCAGGATATTCCCCTTTCTCTCCCTACCATGACACTCCAGTCATAACCATCTAGTAGTGGCCCAGGATGAAGCGTTAGATATTCGACAAACTGCATCCTTTCTTCGCCGTTCAATTAAATATTGGCAGCTTATAATGGGGGGATTTTATATCTGTTTCTAATTGAATTGAATTTTATGTTATAGAATAC
>QGQJ01000512.1:0-20926 GCA_003206725.1 Blastomyces emzantsi | reverse complement strand
TGGGGGGGAAGTAAGATAGATACCAGTTGGGCATCTAACCGAAGCACAACAATGGTGGCTTCGGCTCCATGAGAACTTGTGACCATCCACGAGATGTAGGGCTTGCAACACCTATGTATATATATATATATATATATATATATATATATATATAGAATATACGGACGAGTATAACTGGAAAGCTGGTAAACCGTGCTGCCTGCGTGTTGGCAAAGAGGTGCTTCTCTCTTATATCAGACAGCTATTTGCAAGATTGGGTGCGCATGACGGGACTCCCGGGCTGTCTGTCTCTCACAGGCAGTAAGTAGTACGCAGGCGTATTATGCGGAAAAATACTCCTCTTTATGCAGAGTGCTATCCCACTCAAATCGAATTGGTGAGTGAGGGTTCTTCAAGATGCGCTCGTCCCCATATATTATTATTATTATTATTATCTGCGGATGAATATCGGAGGTTGAAAGCTGGAAGGGGGAACAACCTAGTCTAACCCGTTTAGTCGAGCCATGACGCTGCTTTTACCGTGCCAGCTTTTCAGCGATTTTTGGCCCTAAACTGAAAAAAAAAAGTCGGACACGAGACAAACCACCAGCAAAAGGTATCGTAGAGACATCTCAACTACCATACCATACCTACCACTTAATCTCTGAGCTAGCACTTGTCTGCTCCGTTTAACTCTTCTGCTTCTTCCTTCATATTTGCTCTATCTTTTGTAATCTATATATATATATATATATATATTATATTATATATACAACCTTCACGATGGTTAAGCTACAAGAAGTCGAGGACGAGCACTTCACTCACAAACCTACCCAGCATCCCAAGAGCGGTGCCCTCCTCGAGAGCGACGAAGATGACGATGATTTCACAGATACCGGTATGTTCCTGTCGTGCATTGGCGAGCGTGGGGAATTCCCTTGAACCACAATACCCATTGTGTGGACTGCTACCGTTTTGATTTTGATATGTCATGTTGATCACATTTTCCATCCTCGCCCTTGTCCCAAAACTAAACAACATTCCCAAATATATTATATATACAACAAATGTATCTAATGTGTACACATATTCGCAAACAAAATTCAGACTCCGAATTCTCTACCGAATCCTACGACGCCCTGCCCGAGGACGAATCGCTGTATGAAAGAATCACAGCTCTAAAGGACATCATCCCCCCACAATCCCGACACAGAATCTCCAGCTCCATCTCCTCGCTCACCTCCTTCGCCAAATCCACCATCTCGTTCGGCGGCAAGACGCTCTGGGTGCTGAGCACGAGTGCGTTCCTGCTTGGTGTTCCCTGGGCCCTGGCGCTGGCCGAGGAACAGCAGTATGTGCAGATGGAGAGGGAGCAGGGGATGATTAAGGGGGCGAATGAGGTACGGTTTGGTTTTTTCCCTCTATTTTTGTTTATTTTGGATGATATATAGAAGGGGGAATAGGCCCTTCTTTCTGGTGGCGGTTGAAACTTTTTACTGACTGGCTGTGTTTTTTTTTTTGGTTATGTAGATGTTAACGCCCGGTGCCGCTAACGCTCTTACCAACCATGAGGGGAATCCGGAGGGCCAACCATCTCTGTAGAAACTATAATGCAATGACCAGGAAAAGAGAGGGGGGGGTTGAGGAAGCTATCGAAGTGGGTTGAAGGGAAGGGGCCGGAAGGGTTTTGTTCAGTTGATAATTACGGGGAATATTTTTCGTTGACATACTACGGACGAAACGACTTGCCTCCGAGCATGATACACCACCAGGCCGGAAACGTAACATACGAGGGGAAAAAAAAGAAAAGGGAAAGGGACCATACAACTTTTATTCAACAACCTTGGATTGAGATGGGAGAGGAGGAGGAGGGGAAGTTGATATAACTTGCAGGATCCTCTTTTTTTTCCCGCCAATTTCAACCACAAAACACTGCTTCCGCCCTTCAGAAAAGAAACTGTTTACAGCACTTGCAAAACTCGACGTAATGGTTTATCCTGTTGGCGCTGGCTCGACGATTGCATATATCGATGACGGGATATCATGGGAAAGAGGAATAACGACATATGGGCTGACAACCAATCAAACGAACCAGCGAACCAACATAATGCAAAAAACGCGGTACAGTCGTCGTCATGTTCCCATCAAGATCGCTGCTGTTTTGTTGTTCCCACTCGCTCTGTTCTTTTGCAATCGCACTTCCCGGGACGACGGCAGTCGGTGTTGGTTTGCCCCAAACTATTTCGTTTTCCACCAGTTTATTAGCCCTCGACAATCAATTTTCTCCTCTCGGCTTCGTTTTTGATACAATTGACAAAACTCCCCATCGCGTCCCCCCCCTTCCTTATCCTACATCATAACCTCCAAACAATTTGCAACTATCTAAACCGCTTTTGGCCCATTCCCCCCTCCCAATTCTTTTCTTGTACTCCTTTTGTCACTTAAATCTCCTTTCCACTTCTTCCCCTGTGTTACTTTTTGTGTTACTTTTCCTTCTCTTTTCACGCCCCATCTCATATCTCTCATGTTCATTTTTCGATTTTTTTCATTTTTTTCTTTTTCCCGTGTCAAATTTACTTTAAAACCCCATGTAGTTTTACAAATGATAAAATATCAGGATGGATTTTGTTTTTTTCTTTTCCCATTTTTTTGCGATTTTTTGTCTTATTGGAGGAAGATAAATGTTATTGGTATATATATGGGCATGACATGCTCTATTGATTCGGGGCTGTGTGGTAAATCACAAATCACATAGGATGATTGTTCATTTGAAATGGCAAACCGGGGGGGGGAAAGAAAATTTACACGGTCAAATTCAAAGGGTAGTATGTATTGAGCATTCTCGATGCCATGTTTTGAAAAACATGGCCCATTTCGATTGTACGCGGTGTGCACAGAGGCATGTTTGCTAAGTATCTGGTGGTTGGTCATGGGATGGGGGTATTTATTTGAGCTGTAGAGAGTGGAGTGGAACTGAATGGAAATGCCGCTGATAACATTGCACAAAATGGTGCATCTGGGAGAAGAAAGCCAGGAAATAATTGGAGAAAAAAATAGCTTCCCTAATCTTCTGAAGCTGGATTCTGTTGACTTCTAGGTCGATTGGCTTATGTTTTAACTTGGTTTGCGTAGAGGGTATGTATGAAGAACTACGTGGAAAATCAAGCACGAAACGGGTATTCACCATCGAGATTCCTAAATTAGGTTGTGGCCCATAGGTCAGATTTTTTTTCCCCTCTTTTTTCGCGTGTTGTTTTTGTGGTATGCACTTGTAGTATCGATAAAGGAAGAAAAAGAAGAAGAAGAAGAAGAAGAAGAAGAAAAGAAGAAAAAGAAGAAAAAGAAAAAGAAAAACGAACCTTTGCCTCCCTCGCTGCCTTCAAATTTGTATTGAAATCCCTCCACAGACGGTGAATTTCCCCACCGTTCTCCATATCATCTACGACCTGGTTGGCATACTTTGAG
Organism: Blastomyces emzantsi; assembly: GCA_003206725.1. Taxonomy (NCBI): domain Eukaryota; kingdom Fungi; phylum Ascomycota; class Eurotiomycetes; order Onygenales; family Ajellomycetaceae; genus Blastomyces; species Blastomyces emzantsi. Next base: position 17,482 of record QGQJ01000512.1, on the reverse strand, counting down.
CGTCGTTTTTGGCTCCAGTGCTCGCGTTCTAGGACTTCAGTGTCGGAAAATATACCCTTGCGCCGCAGGTAGTCTATGATCCATTCGTTGAGATCGTAGCGCCAGTGTATGAGCGTGTGGGCCATTCTGGCTTTGGTTTTGCAGTGTCTGAAGAAGGGCCAGGGTTAGTTAAGAATAGTAAAAGGGGAGAATTATAGCATTATTTGTTCCGTTATTCTCTACCTTCCCAAGTAAAAATGCGTGTTTGCGTCTGGGATCTTGTTGCCTTCCCGATCTATATTTCCATGCTCACGATCGCTCCCATCGTCGTCTTGCTCGTCGCTGTCGCTATCGTCATCATCGTCATCATCAGATATAGGTTCCAGTGTCTCAAGGAGGTAGGGCTTTCCATCAAATTTGATATCAAACGAAGCAGGGTGATTCGTCTTATTGCAAGCGTCGCATGAGTGACCCATTGAAATGGGATATAGCGTGACATCGATGGCTGGCCTAGCTTCAAGAGCCTTTCTAAAGTCTCTGTTCCAGGCTGAAGAGATAAGTTGTGACCCCGCTAGGCCCATTACCTCGTCATTTACTTTGCTGAACGCGACCCGATAGACAGTGTCGCCACGAGGAAAGGCGGGGTTCAGTTTGTTATGCACCATCCACTCAACGACGTCCTTGAAATGGTCTCTTAAGCGCTTGTATCGATGTCTTGTAAATTCGAAGGGGATGTCGTTGAGTTCGTCTGGAGCACCTAATGCTCCATCTTCATCTTGGTCGACGAAATCATCCTCATATCTGTCGAGATCTTCTGGGACAGGTGGTTCGATGTCACTATCCTCATCTATATTAATCCAAGCGTCTTCCTCCTCTTCCTCCCCTTCCTCTTCCGATGACGATTCAGTTTCATTTTGTTCTGCGTTGGATTCATTTCCCGATGACTCTACGGATACGACTTCACGTTTCCCCCCTGCTCTTCGACGCCTCAGGGCCTCCAGCTGGGTTTGCCGCTTCAGCTTAGCTTTATCCGCTATTCCTCCTCGAGTTCTTGTCTTTGTCGTGGCTGTAGTTCAATGTTAGCAATGTAAATATTTCAGAGAATCTAAAAGAAATATCAATGTCATACCCGAATCGCGAAGGTCTTCTAGATCCTCTTCTAAATCTAGTTTATCTCGCTCAGCACGGTTACGCGGAGTCTCTTCTTTTGAAACTCTAGATTGCAATTGTAGCCTCCTCCGTTTTGCTGGAGATGAGCAGATAACATCTTCAGACTCTTCCCCATCACCTTCGTCGTCATCAATATCGTCGACAATTAGTCGCTTCAGCGGCCTGCGGCTCGAAGAAGGCGCGCGAATGGATTCTTCATCTGATGATATGTCCTCTCGTTCGCTTGATAGGAAAAGTTTTGAAACCGGCTCTTTCTTTTGCTTAATCGGACTGCTGGAACTAGGCGAACCGAAACGGTTTTTATATCGCATGGTTGCGACTTTGTCACTCCCAGGACTTCGCTCACCTCCGGGAGAAGAACTTGCCAAAGGAGTGAAAGTTAAGCGGGTTTGCCTTTGGACATTGCGTTTTCTAGCTGGCTGCGCTGACGGAGGCATGACGAGAAAGCTTTCTGTGCTGAAGGGGAGCTCATAAAGATTTGTTTGCTATGCCCTCACTCTGGAGGGGTTGGGCACATCCAAATGATGGAAAGCGCCTAAAAATCTTTGTTCACAGCTGGTGGGCTCATACGCAGTAGAGAGCGCGAAGCAAGCTGCTTCTAGTAAAAACCTCCAGCAATATGATGTGAGCTTTCTTTTCGCTGTTAATTTTGTTGTTTCCCAATGTTGTCGAGCCTCATTTGCGGCAACAAAATTAACGCGCGGTCGCGCCTACACTGTCACGTGGAAGTCGTCGCGCGCGTGCATTCATTGTTACCTGATTGGGTAGGTCTGACGTCAACCTTAGAATTAATTAAGCTGCTGTCAACATTTGATACCTGTGATATGTTCAGCCAATTGATGCGATGCCCATGGGGTACTTGTACAGTGTCTAGTCGCCCGAGTATCTAATGGCAGAGCTTCATGTTTCCGGGCATTGATGCGGGAATACAGGTATCCCTAGATGTTTCAATTGACGGGTGCTTCCCAGTTTTTGAGCAACTCCCCCCGCGTTGCCAAATAACTTAGACCAGTGATACTGTGTACTATCTATACAGTGATTACTACCATCAGGCTTTGAACAGAAAATGGAAGAGCTAGCCACACTATTACGTTTCAGTCTTTAGATAAAGCTCTCCATGATGTGAGATGAGAAGAGGCGGCGTGAGCTGCCCGCGGAGACAACTGAGCAGTTCAGCAAAACCTTGAAAAATGGCGTTCTAGCACTTCATGTTGATATCTCCCTCATTTCAGACTCATTGCGATATGAATGATGTAAGTTTTATTGGCCTCGAACCAAGTTTTCGATCGAGAATTCACCAATGATCTCCCATTGCCCGGCTATTGGCTCACGGAACAGTTGAGACACCTCAGCGCTATTCTATCTGGGAATTACCCCGGATTTTTTGGTGATCATTTAGATTCGGTGACGTTGCAGCCATTGGATCAACTGGGCGGAGTGAGTATGGACGGAAATGAGGACTAGTCTCTAACCATGGAAAAGCCTGATTTATGGTGGCCACTCCAATGCGACAAATCTGTGCATATCGACTCGATGTTGCGCCTACCTAACCATGACGTCAAGAGTTGAGTTGCTACCTGTTTTTTCAGGGCTGCTACTCCCACCCTCTTATATCTGAGCGCATTACCAGCTTGTATCCCTTGCGCACTTCTGAATTTATATTATATATGTCTCTATTTTGAATATTCTTTTGCTGGTTTGGCTTCAATTCGACCCCTTTCGACTCGATTCTCAATCATCGCGCAAACTGTACTTACTACGCTACCACCCGAGATACCCTGATATTTTGATACCCCCTGAAGGGACAAAACTCAACACGGTACTTGCTAGTCGCCTTTGCGCTGGTACTTTCCATATCAATCAATAGCTTTGAATATTCATCTCAGCCCACCCTATTAGCAGTTCACCTCCTTTGGTTATACGAGCTATATCCTCGAGTTCCCATCACCAATACTACGACTGCATTTCCATCGCTGGCTTTAGCATGGATCGCGGCACAGTCAACGTTCCTTCAGATCCAAAGGTGAAGGAAGCGGTATGTATTGCAATCGCCAGTCTGTCGCCAGCATTTCTTCTAACACTCGGCCAAATGTAGGATATCAATCGCAAACTTCAGCTCTATGGCATTTACTCCGGTTTGTATCGTCCTTATGCTATCGGTGCCAGGTGTTATTAAACATTCATCGTCGCTAATTGCAATACCGGGTCCCAGCATTCAAAAACGGGAAGGTTCCATCGGTATGTTCGTATGCTCAAAATTTATGGGCGTCTCTTGCTAAGCCATCTTTAGAACAAACAAATCGATGTCGCTCTGAACAGCCTCTTAGCTTCAGACGCCCTGTCTTCACTTCCTGATAATCTTTCGTCCGATGGCCACGTACTCATCAAAGACCTCCGTGATGTGATCGAGAACGCAAAAAAACTTATCCTAGTCAAAAATGAGGGCAATTTGATACAAGAGCTCATCTGGGACTTGGAACATATTGGAGGGCGCACCACGACACAGACTCCAGAGGTTTCAGTTGACAGAGATGCTGCGAAACAGGATCGTACGCGGGCTGCTGAAGGGCTTCAAACGCTCGCTACTTTGCTGATAACTAATGGCCAGTTCCGGAAGCTTCGTACGTATCCCCCACGGGCGTGTTAATCTGCATCGCTCCCATGCTAACGATTCGGCTCCTAGTTCGCGATGCGACAATTCTAATGCGCGATATGGCTAGCGATGCGGCTCAGAGGGCTGCAGGAAGGATCAGGCCTTCCGAAGAAGAGATGGCTGGAATAGACCAGCCTGCGGAAGAAAATGTTTGGCATGATAAACCAGACCTTTCGAGAGACAAAGTTAAGTCGCAGGTTAAATCACAGGTGGGGCAAAACAAGAAAAAGGTAAGCTTGCACTTATTCGCATTAGTGTCCATTCCGTTACTCATATCTCTCTAGGCGAGCAAAGGCGCCCGAGACGCAACGGAGACTGCAGATCAAGCAGCTCGTCCAAGTGGCCCTAAGGGTGGCGTTGAAGCCACGTCTGGCGCAACTGCCGGGGCTCAAGCAGTCCGAGAACAAGTATCTGAGAATGTCCCAGAGGAAACTAAAACCCGGTCCCGTGAACTTACCGGGAGGGCAAAGGAGTTTCTCCATGAGAAGATGCCCCAGGAGCGACGCGATCAAACAATTTGGCGCCTGAAAAGAATGATTGTGGAAATCCAGGGCCATTCTGACTGTGAGCGATGCGCCGAATTTACGACATGCTAGAACACTGCTAAATATATTTTGTTACTCTAGACCAACAAGCAATTGAAACGCTCCTTTCGCTTGCGGAAACTTACAGTGGCCATGGCAGAGGCGTTTCTCAACAGGGTGCTTCATCTACAAAAGGTGTGTGAGCAGTTTGCCATTCTAATGTAACCCTACTAATTTTGTGGCTTCAGGATTGGTAGAAGAAAATAAAGATATGATGAAACGACTGCAGCTGATCCTCGAACGCTTCGCGAATAGTTCTTCAATGGAAGATTTGCTCGATTACATCAAGGACTTCTATCATGCAGCTGATGAGGATCCTCGACTGAGAGACTGGTTTAGATCGGTGAATTCGTTTATCAGGTGAGTCTTGAACTTGTAGGAGTCTAACATCCGGGTTAGTAGTTCTAATCACTGGGGACTTCAGGAAATGCCTTCGGGAGCAAGGTTATGTTTTGGATGACTCGGCAAATGAAGAGTGGAATAGACTTTACGATGAAGGCCAATTCCTCCTTCGCGACCGATACCGTGAGAATATAGATTCCATAGTGGACGAGATAAAATTCCTTGGGGACCAATTTGACCAAGACCCCCTGAACAAAAAGTTTGGCAATTCTGTGCAAAAGCTTTTCCACGATCTCGGCTACGACACCTCTGGAAAAATAGTTTTTAAGGAGCATCTCATGAAGGATGTTACTAGCATTATCTTGCCTTCAGTCTTCGAGAAAATACGTTATGTCCCTCTACCTCGTATCGAAGTATCCGACCCAATGGCTGATGTGGTGAGTAACTCTTGGACACGATTTGGATCTCATGTACTAATATAAGTATGAAGGTGGTCGAAAATCTTGTCCTTGAGAGCGATAATTTGCTGCCCAATGTCGTCGAACTTAGTAGTGACAATTATTGGCGCTGGGGTCGCAAGAGAATTGGAAACAAGCATACAAACAAGGTTAGTGATGTTTGAGCGTTCCATATCTGCTAATGGCGCAGTTCATTGAACATACTGACTCCTTTTTAAGGTCATGGTAGCAGCGACTGGGATACAGACTGATTGGAGAGATGTTAGTTATTACATCAAGAAAAAAACTGGGTTCCCTGGTATCACTGATACCGGAGTGATGGATATAATGATGAGTGGTGAAGGATTCAACTTCAAAGTTTCCGGATCCACCAGCGACTCAACCGACAGCCTATTCAAACCAGAAAAGATTTCCGTTCATGTCAACAACCTACAAATTAAGCTCAAGAAGTCGAATCATAAGATTCTCTTCACACTCTTTAAGCCTCTCCTCTACGGTGCCGTGCGCCCTGCCGTGGAAAAGGTTCTAGAAAAACAAATTCGTGACTCCTTTGTGCGCGGCGATAAGTTCGCATCTGCCGTGCATAGTGAAGCGCAGCGTTCTTGGAAGGCTGCTCGCAGCGACCCGCAGGAAAGCCATACTATCTACTCGTATTATGTTGATGCATTACGCAAGCAAGTGATGGACATGCGAAAGAAAGCGGAGGAGAAGAAAGACACTGCGAAGAAACGAGATACCAAAGTGAATCTCGCCGTCACAGAGCCTAGTTCTCTTTTCCAGCATATCAAGCTGCCAGGCGGCATATCTTCCAAGGCTACAGTATATCAAGAGCTTGCTGCCAAAGGCGATAGATGGGAATCGCCTGTTTTTAGCATGGGCGATGCTAGCCAATCTACGAGCCTTCCCAAATTAGCCCCTATTACACGCAAGACTCGTGCCCGCACTACGGCCAGGGACTCGGGAATTGGCTCAATTGAGGAACCCATCAGCAAGACCGACCAGACCACGGGAAAACGTGGAATTGGAGGCACTCAACTGCCTAGCGGCCCTCACGTTGTCCCCGAAGCCAATATCCAGGTCTGATGGTGTCATAGCAGAGGTGATAGGATAGTTTCGACTCTTTTTTTTTTAACGCTCTATTCCACTGCGCGCTGTTTTTTGGCTTCTTTTTTTTTTTTTTTCTCGTCCTTTTGGAAGTATGCAAATCACGTCGTCGTATTATGATAATGATACCGAGTTCTTGTTTGCTCTCTTCCATATTTTTATTCCATGGACAGGCGGGTAGTGATTTCCAAATGCAAAGAAGCTCAAATGCAACCACCAGATAATAATGTCTTTTCGAGTTGGCACCATAAGGGGTTGGTTGGATGTCTTGTCGAGCGGATTGCTGTTATGGCTTGCCTGCCAGCATGGTGCATTTGTGTGTGTTTTGTCTATCTCCTAGTGTTTCGGGTAATGATATTTCTTTTAATAATAAATTGCCTAATAATAATCTTGTAGTTAATCAAATGTTTTCTACTTAATAATTATAAACGAAATATCAGATAATAAAATTCCTTCATCTAGTGGTTATGGTGAGTATGTGTGGTGGCTTTGCCCTTCATATGCAACCTCCCAGGCTTGTGTTGAAAGTCTTGGCATGCCCAGGCTGGTTCCTGCCGAGGATCAACAAATTTTGGCTTTTTCGCATCCAACAAAAATTCCGGCTTTATTTTTTTTTGTCGCGCAACATAAATGATAGGTTAAAAACCAATGGCCGTTTCCGCCGCCCGTCTTAATCAAGTGTTTCTCAGATAACCGCTATAGTTATTACCTTCTCAATTGGGCGAACAAAAAACCTGTGCAACGCCATCCGACGGAATCAGGTCAGGCAACACAGCCCAAAGCCAACATTCGGAAACCCAGGAAAATCACCACAAAACGAATAAACAAACGGAGGAGAAGAACAAACCTATATAGCATTTAGCCGAAGCAGGCGGTAGAAACAAATTATCCAAAACAGAAATGGCGGGCTCCAACCCCCCCAATGGCAAGAAGCTCGCCAGCAAACCAACTTCCACAGCGGCGAATAGCTACCTCATCTGCTATAACGCCCTCTCCGTCCTCCTCTGGGCCACCATAACCGTACGACTGTTATTCCTCCTCGCTCGCCTCGTGCCCACTGGCCATGTCGCGCACATCTTCGATGCCCTATTCCCGCTCCTCCTCTTCACGCAATCCCTCGCCTTGCTGGAAATCCTACATGCGCTCGTAAAGCTCGTGCGTGCATCCCCCATCACGACGGCGATGCAGGTCGGCAGCCGGATTCTAGTCGTTTGGTGTGTTATGTTCTTTTTCTCTGTAGATAGGATTGGGAAGGAAAAAGGGGTTGTGGGCGCCACTAGTACGGAGCCTGTGTGGAAACTGGGCGATTGGATGGTTGTTAGCTGCTTGATCCCTTGGGGGATTACGGAGTGTATTCGATATGGATATTTTGCGGTGCAGGTTTGGGGTGCTGCAATGCCGCGATGGCTGCTTTGGTTGAGGTATGTTTGTTCCCCTTTCTTTTTTACTTTTGGTTTCTTCTCCACTCCGCTTGGGTCGGTGGGTTGGTTGGTGGTTTTTGTTGTGTGATTGCGGCTAGAGATCGTGGATGGCGCTTATCATCTAGATTTTGCTTATTCATTGCCTAACTGGTGACTAACTTGATGACCCTGTCAGATATAATACGTTCTTCGTGCTCTATCCAATTGGTATGACGAGTGAGTGTATATTGATTTACAAGGCCATTACGCCAGCGTGGGATATTCATTCCCTGGTTGCGTGGTTTTTTATTTTAATGCTGGTTATCTACCCGCCCTGTAAGTTTCCCTCCTTTAATCGATTTCCCCTTTTCTTTATTCGGTTTGTTTCCATTCAACATTGCATGATATTTCGCTCGTGTTGGGATCGTGTTCGCTAACCCTTGTCTTTATTATAGGTTCATTCATTCTGTATACGCATATGATGTCTCAGAGGAGAAAGGTATTGAAAGTCTCCAAGAAGGCTGACTGATCGATACCAAGACTGAATAGATGGCGGCAGTGGCGTAAAAAGGATTGTAATATGTATAGTAATGCGATTTACCAGGAGTTGACCTGAGATTTATGTCGTTTTTGATGTATTATTTGGAGCTTTCTTGAAAAACGAGTTTGTTTGGGACTATCCATTACTCCATTCGTAAATATTTAAATATCCTTCATGATATCATTAATCGCCTTAACCGCAAACGCCTTACGCTCTGCTTCAGGCAATTCCGTAGCCATATCTATTGGCAGGTTAGTTGGCATGCCCGCAGAAAAGGAAATGTGACAAGCCGTGTTTCCTCTTTCAATATACTGAATGGACAGGATGCAATCATGAATATCCTCACCTTTAATAGCCTGCATCCTGAGCATTAATCCACTCATCCTTTCAACCTGAAATTCATCCTCCTCATCTTCATTTTTTGGCTCTGGTTCGCCGGTACCAGGTTCATCACCCCTTTTTTCAATCGCCAGTCGAAGACCAAACATTTCACGCTCGAGTTCACTAGCTTCCTTATCGAAACCAGTTTCTCCATCAGAGTCGAGAAGGAAATCTGTTGATAGATCCCCGTGGCTACTTGAGGACCACTCGTTCGTCCGCAGGACTTCCCTTATCCGTGGCATGCCCTGGAGTTCTGCGGGAATTTCGGAATTTTAGCAAGTTAATAAATCAGAGAGAAGATCTGAAAACCGGAAATTAATGGGGAAGAGAAATGTGGATGAGATATAATGTAGTAGACCGTGAGAGAGAAAAAATACCAACCTCCAAAATTATTCCTTTTATCCCCCTCTCCCTCATCTTGAGGATCCCACGCTACAACCTCCAATTCGAAATATCCCATCTCAGATAATTCGTCTTCCCACCACCTAGTACTAAACTCCAAAATCTGTTCCACCTCATCATCACCGCTGTCCTCCAGTCCTTCCAAACCATTTCTCTTTCCCTTCACATTCTCCGCTTTCTTTTCCCCTTCATCCTTCCCAACTAGTACAACCAACCCCGGAACCTCGCCAACCCCACCGCGCTCCTCCTCAATCCGATTCCTAACCTCCGCAACCGCACTCACAAGCTCCTTTATCCCTTGCGCGATTCCCTTTCTATGTTCACTTTCCCATGAAATGTCCGGGCCATCACTGGGGAATGTAACCGACGGTGCTATTGTCGGCCTGTCTATGCAGACGGCAACGGCACCAATGACATCTCGCACTTCCCGAGCTTCATCGGAAAGAAATTCGGATACCCAGGAGGTGGGGTTGTTGTCCAAAGGTAGCTGCGAATCCGCGTCTCTGGTTCCGGCCTCGTTTGATTGGGCTTGCGGTAATGAAGGTGCGGATGTACCATTATTATAAGGCAAAGGAAGCTCATCGACCCATATCGGTATATCCGCGGTGTAATATTTGGTCTCTATTCGTAGTGGCGAATGTGTGGTGTATCCAGCAAATGTAGATGTTACGACGTCGTCGTCTGTACTGCCCGGTGTGACGGGTTCTAATTAGACCCAAAGGCGGAGAAGAAAGGTATTAGGCGTTCAGGGAACGTAGACACAGGGATATATATCATATTCTCATAACTCACCTGCTTTCCCATCTGACTGAGCGGCGTTTGTAGCTTGAGGCGCATTTGTGACCGGAACTCCAGTTAGGCTGTGGAGAAAAGGAGGAATGATGTTGTGGGAGTGCGGAGCGGGGGTGAGGATTAGGAGACGACGTGGGTTTGAGATCCGTGGAGTTGCTTTTATATTACTCGGGGATTTCTCCTTTTGTGATCCAGGGGATGGCATCGTGAGGTTCAGCGTGAGGGTATAGAGCTATGAGGTTATGGCGGGGGAGAATCAGGATTGCGGGGGAGCGGGATGGTAGGAGGGACGTGGTGATATCATATATTCCCTCGAGGCGCATAGGATTTTGCCGTCAATATATAATAATGTATGAAGAAAGCGTTTAGATTTCGACGTATTTATTGTACACAGGAGAGTAGGTTCCTCTAATCAGTCGGGTTGAAGGCCTGTTGTGAAATGTTATATTACTAAACGAGCTCAATTTCGGAGATCTCGCTCATCAGACCAACCGCACGATCACCAGAGATGGTTGATTTCTCCAGCACAGCGAAACTCAGGGGCCTTACATTTAGTATAATCTGGAATGGCATATGGAGACCTTTTTCATTCTAGCTAGAAGTTATTTAAAAAAATTTACTGAATCCCCATTTCTGGTCCTAGTAAACAATGAACAAACCTAGCACCGTTTCAACAGGAAATGGTATCTATATTGCTCCAATTTGCTAAGTTCGTCCCTTTGCTTATCCATATTTTTTTTTGGATCCATACATGTGAACGTATAGCCGAAATGACCTCAGAAGAATGGCACCTGTATTCCCATGGAGGCGGGCCTATACGAGAAGACGCCCCATCGTTCAAATTTTCATTTATCCGCGAAAAAAGAATAACTCCAATTATTCACTAGTAGAAAAACATTGACATTTTAACCCCTCCGTTGACCCCGAGCTCTGTTGACAGTGGCTCTGCCTCTCGCCAGACCAACACCTCTGCCGCGTTGACCTCTCGACCGGAACATGGGCGCGTTTCTAAACGACGAGATATATTAGTAGGTTTTTCCAAATTGGTACAGCCATCCGAAAAAGACGGCTAACACATCAAAAATGGGAAGAAGAGCAGTCCATAAAAGCAAACAAAACATGAGATGGCCAAAACAAATGGAGTCATATTGATAACATACCTCAACATATCCGGTACAATGAAAAATCTCACATGGCTCCCCCGAATGTAGACCTGGTCAAGATGCGAAACACGGCCATCGCGAGCCGTGACGGTAATGTCTTTGAGTTGGACGTTCATGTTATCTTCGGCTGTTTGTGCGTATGTCAACTCCAAGTAAGCAAAATATTCGCATATAATAGCAGTCATGGCCCCTCGTTCATGGAGCCTCCACAATCTTCCCGGCCAGAACAACCAACAAGCTTAAAATCCGGGTATAGCCTGCGCACCTTCAAGTAGCTTTCCTCTGTAGACTTGCCCGGACGTGATCTCTAATGTAACAACATGGCCCTATGGGAGTAACAAATTGTAAGCAAGCAGTTATTTCAAATGCGGAGTTCTTTACGCGATAAAGGAATAGATATCATTTGCGCCTATCAATAGAAAAGTAGGACATGCGCAAGGAAGGCGCAAATGGGAAGGACACTTACTTGCGCCTCGTTGAGGAGCTTGATGGGGATACCGATGGTACTCGTTAATTTGCCCATCTCGAAGCTGAAAATGCGCCAAACCCGGGAAACAGAATTTGTGATTGAATTGAAGAAGAAAAAAACAAATACCCTAACGTAGATCGTTAAAAAGATGTCCAGATAATGCCAGTTAGGGTCGCGCGCAGGTCATGGCATCACTCGCGGATTGGTCGTCAGAAGAAGCGCGGCGGAACAGAACGATGTTGGTTCAAGTTAGTTACCGCTTTCGGCAATATTGCATCCGCCAGCAAAATTAAAGTTTCGGAGCCGCATCCTCCACCAGCTTTCAGCTTCATCTTTTACATCAACATCAACATCAATAACATCATCATCAACAACAACAACAACAAGAAGCAGACTTCAGTTCTAGCCCTGAGCAGACAATCTGCCCAATATATTTAATTAACGAGTCAATTTATTTTTCCTTTTCCTTTTCCTTTTCAATTTAATCCTATGGTATCAATAAAATTTATCCTCCACCATATATTTACCTCTTAGTTCTCAACCCCGCTGAAGCTTGAGCTACATATCCCTCCCCTCCAAAATATAACTTAACTACACAAGAAAATTCCCTTTAATATAGCGGCTACCATGCGACGCCCACTCAATCCAAACATTCCGGCTTTCAATCTTGCCATATCCACGCTGTTCCGGAATCCATCCCTCCTGGTCCCCAACTACACCATCCCAACCTTTCTTCAGCTCCCAGAAGAAAACCTCGGAGATCACCTTATCCCCTCCTCCTACTTCTCCGCACCAAGCAGCCATGCCAATCGACATCAGTTCCCGCCCAAAATCCGTGCCCTCGTAATCGACAAAGACAACACCCTCACCCCTCCAGAGTCGCGCATAATCCCGCCCGCCTACCTGCAGAAGCTCAAGGACCTCCGCACCAATCCTTCCTCCCCCTTCAACATGCACAACAACCCGCACGGCATTTTAATCGTCTCAAACACTGCGGGCAGTGATCCGAATATTGCTCTTTACGAGGAAGAAGCAAAGCATATCGAGTCGATCCTGTCCCATTTAAAAATCCCTGTTTTCAGATCTGGGGTCCCTCCGAAGGCCGTTGGTTCTATTGAAACTTCAGAAGTTCCGCCAAAACACCATTCGCTAAAGAAACCGTTTTCATACCCTTCCGTTCTCGCCCACCTTCGTGCTCACAATGCTATCACTTCTCCTGACGAGGTCGCGGTAGTGGGTGATCGCCTTGGCACGGACGTCCTTATGGCCGGACTCATGGGATCATGGAGCATTTGGACACAAATGGGGGTTACTGTCGGTGTAGAGGGGGAGGATGAAGGGAGGGAGGGTATGGATTTCAGAGGCAAGTTGGCGAAATTGGAAGTGAGGTTAGAACGGTACCTGAGACGAAGAGGAGTTGCGCCAGCCGTGCCGAGCGGTTGGGAAAGCTAAGCGCAGTGGACTCTAGAGGTACGGGGTAGGTACGGTTAAGTCCTTTGAAAGGAATGGGTGCAACAACTTTTGCCTTTTATTTTGGTTTATGGGCGGTCTATAAGACTTTTTCTTGGGAATAGGTCTATCGATTCGTCCATAGTTATTAATTAACAGCCAAATTGGGGTAGATGTGTTTTGAAGGAGGCTGTATGCATTATCTATATACACTGCGCAAGGTATGTTAGATTCTTGATTCCCAATATTAATAACTCTAATAGCACTAAAATAGTCCTCCATCACCACTAGGAACGAAAAGTTGATACATCTATAAATTTCCAGGTTGTCTCGTCCACGCCATTGCTGGCACTCCCAGGAGAAACCTATTCGCCCATGCTCCGGATCTCGGTCACTAACATCAGAATACGCAAGGGCGTACTCGTTGTGACGATGAATTGGTATAAGTCGGGGTCTAATCACTTTCCTTATCCTCTTGCATCGACGGGAAAGTTCTCTACCGTGAGAGTCGAGGTATTTTCATCGGGAAACGCGGACAACAAAATGCTAACGACGGTTAGTGTCTCTGTTCTGAAGTCAGCAGGAAGTAGCCTGCTTGAACGGAGAATTCAAAGTCGCTACGGGCTGGTTGTGCACGGCTCTGACACCTATTCTCGTTGTCATGCAGGGTGGTTTTCCGTGTCTTGTATATATGGATCAGCTACCGCAAGAATTGAGTGTGATTGAAAGCTTGTCACATGAAGCTCCTGGAGTCCTTTTTCTTGCTTTCCTGGCAATGGGCACACAAGTTCCGAGCATCACTAGCCGAAGGAGTATCGCTGACTACAAAACGCTAAGAGGCGAGAGTTTCTGCTTCCTCTGGTACCGGGACTTACCCATTATCCTCCCAAGTTACGGTTTCTATGACTCCGCTCGTGATAGGATAGCTCGGTTACATATGTTGGTGGTTTACGTACTCGATATCGTAATCGCCGTTTGTAACTATCGACCAGACTTTGAATCTGAGATTTGGGGGCCTAGATCTGAATCGTACATGAAACTGCCAACTAGGTGAGAAGATGTAAGAAAAGCTGGGGGCTATGCGCCAGGTGGAATCGGAGAACTCTCGGATTTCCCCTTGCCGGGACTGTCCCTTTGTGTCAAGCGAGAAACGCGTTGGTTCAATATTTCTCATCGTCCCTGCCCTCCCTCGTTGGCGCCTCTTACTTCCATTGGCAAGGTGTCATGGTAAACACATAAGATTTGCCACTATCCTTCTCTCCCCTTGTACCCTCCGGCGCGGCAGGGAACATCTAAGAACGCTTCCCCTGTCTCTGTCGCTCTCTATAACTCCAGGGACCTAACACTAGGCTCTAGAATATATTCAGCGAGCTATGTTAGCCAAGGGGGTTGAATTGATACCATAAATCTCTCAGCTTCTCAGGCAACTAGCCAAATCCCACCTCTATTCATCCTCCACAGCCATGATACTGCTCAAGGCTATTGTGGTACTGTCAAAATTATATATATCGTTTTTAAAGAATCAACCCAACTCCTTTTCGCCATTCACTTCCGAATTCTTTTTTTGTTGGCCACTCTGCCTAGGTTACTTGTAGTGGCCGGCGGAGGATCAGGAAATACACATTGATCCGATTTACATTGTTATTAGTTGGACGACATAAAACCCACCAGCGGGCCAAGCCCTCGCATCAGATAGGAATGTTTCGCGTCGGCCAACCCTCACCACTCCCTCCACGGACAAGTGGTTGGAACGCTCTACCAACAAGACTTTTTGGCCCCCTCCCCCTCCTTTCCCACTTGTCCAGGAAATACATGTACAGGGTAATGAAACATACCTCTCTCTCTGCTGGAAGCATGACCTTCTTTTTCGATCTCCCGATAAGAGAACGGAAAAACTAGGATGGTCCAAGGCTCATCTGTGACACTGGTGTTGTTTGGAACGTGCTTAACAAAATAGCATGGTACATCGAGACCTGGTAGCTGACAGAGTCATCAAAACGAAACTCGGGCACTTGCTTTTCGTTTCATCAGGTAAACGATATGTGCCTTGTTACGAGCGGAGAAATCGGCTTATTGGGCAGGTAACCGAGTGCGGTTTTTGCATTCAGTATACAGATTAGAGACCCATTGGGTGATTGCGAAACAAGAATATAAATCTATCCACGAGCAGGCGCTCTGCCTCGTCAAAACACTGGCCCTCTTTGTCATCCATGATCTGCCCTTCAAAAAAAAAAAAATTATGATTCAACATGGTCGTGTGCCACATCCGTATTTGGAGGCTTGGTGATGGGCTTAAGTCCCGTATTCTCACCACAAAGTGCCGGTGATGGCAACAGGGGTAGGGATCAAAAAATAGAAAACTCTTAACCTGAACGAGACAAAGCTGCAAATCAAGTGGTTTGTTGGCTGCTGACGGGCGTTCAGTCGAGTCATGCATGCAGATGTTGTAACGGCCAGGTGTTTTACGCGACTTCTGGGTTAGACAATCGAGGATAAAAATTACACTTAGATGTGTTGTGAAACTGAAAGCGCAGAAATCATGGGTCTCAAGGCTAGCACATTATTATAAAGACAGTATTAAGTTTTTATATTTTTTTTTTTCTAGTTATGTTTATATTTTATATTCCCTGAACTTCTTGAAGTACCCGTTACTAATTCTATCTCCCCCAATTTTAACCCTTCCCCCTCGGGCTGACGGCTTCACCAATTCGTTCGGACAATGGGGAACTAAACCCCCTTTTCGCCAGCCAGCATGGCCATGACAGCCCTGCAGGATCGCATCGCCAATCCTACCCTATGTCCAGTTAGTGTCTTGGAATTCCTTCACGGTTGGTCTAGATGGCGCGCTAGGCACCGCGACCTGGTCGAAAATCGGGCTGTCGCACTGCGAACCGAATGTACCGGAACTTGAAGGATGCCAGAGGCGCAAAGGGCTTGGAGGTCAGCCATGCATGGCTCATGGCCCCCAGGATCCTGACGATTTGGTAGTCGGGGCGTCGGCACTGGCGTTCCCTCTCCCTACCCCCCTTTATCCACTTTGGCGGTGCGGATGAATGACCCAAATCGAAACGAGTAGCCTGATAGCTCAAGCTGGCAACCTTGCTAACATTATATGGTTTTCCTCGACGGTGGAGAAGAAGGCATTTAACTCCACAACTCAAGGCATTCTTTTGTTCATCAGTAGTGATAAACACCTGATTGAAAAAAAGGGGCCCCTGAGAATGATCGATCGCTCTCTCGACCAGAACATGTCATATTTTCTCCTTTCATTTTTGCTTTTTTTTTTTTTTTTTCGGATGCCTCTGACGAGGGCGATCTGCCATGCGACGACAGCGGGTACGTCGATTTCTGTATTTCCTTTCCTTTCTTTTTTTTTTTTTCTTTTTTCCTTTTCCCGCTGCTTAAATCGCGGGATCGGCAAGAAAATTCTAGAAGAAATAGTTTACTCCCGCGACCGCTGAAGCCATTTCGGCAACACAGCCAAACGGTGTTAATCTCGTTGAGTAACAAACTTCGTTATGAAACTTCCAGCAGTCAAGCTTGGAGTTAACAAGTTGTATCTTCAACCACTGCCACCGTTTTCTCTTTATTCCTTTTTATCCCAATGAAATTTCCCCATCTATACCTGGGGTAAACGATTGAACAAAGTTAAAAGCTCAGGGAAGAGCACAAGTAGCGTAAGCACCGCCGGAAGAAAAATCCAACCAGTTTCAAAAACTAGATTTGGTGTTTCAATTTCGAATGTGAAAAAGCCGGGGCGGAAAACTAGGCGTAAAGACTCAAAAAAAAAAAAGGAAGAAAAGGAAAAAAAAAAAAGAAAAAAAAAAAAAAAAAGAGTGATACAGAAGAACTGGTGGACTTACTGTGACCATTTCTAAACACAATTCCATGCATAGATGTGTCTGGCGTACCTATGTAGCACACCTGTCAGCGCTTTCAACATACAGAGATATGCACGCTCCCCGGTTGCTTGCCTGACTTGAGTTTCGATAGCCTCCCTGTTCACCGTGATGATTGGAACCGTTTTTTTTGTAACGCAGATGCGAAATTACGTCTTGCGATCAGCAGAGTCCAGAAACATTTATCGCCTATGGAGATACATTCAGGAGTACAATGGGCTGTCAGAACCTTACCTGCAAGCCATGCTATATGACACTTCCAACGTGATGGATTGCCTTCTTTCGGAGCTTGGAAGGATAGTTAGGGATGGAAATGACCTTTCGATAATGAGGGTTGAAAATCATGAGGGAGGGAGAAGTGGGTATTGAAAAACGATCAATCGCGAAGTAACAGGAACTATTTGAAGCGAGCTCTATAGATATAATAGTTGGAGACGGCATTCTCCTCGATTTGTGGTCCATTATTTCATACGCATAGGTTGAAATACCAATATTATTTGAACTATTAATTAAGCATTTTGCCTCTATATAAGTATAGTACATGCACCTGCGAGTCTCAAAGGTAACTTGCCCCTGAGCTTGCTTCCCTCTTCCCTCCATCAAACACCCCCCCCCCCATATATTCATAACTGAATATAGGCACCACACCCCACCACCCCCCTAGCTCCACTCACGTACAGCTGGCTAGTTACATCT
>QGQJ01000510.1:0-28674 GCA_003206725.1 Blastomyces emzantsi | reverse complement strand
CCTCCCCCCCCCCGCGGCTTCAACCCAAAAGGAAACGAAAAAGATTTCAGTTCATTACGAACGGGAAAAGTTTTGGCATAGAGAAAAAGAATGCGGGGCTGATCATAAAAATGAAAAATGAAAAAATGAAAAAATGTATAACAAAGCCGAAGAACAAAAAGACATCCATCTTTTTTTAAAGCACAGTCCCTACCCAATTGCTCACTCATAAAGATCATGTTCACCCAAGTCCTCCTCCATCTCCATGAGTGCCTCATCTTCGTCGATCATCTCCTCGTCTTCGCTTTCGGTATCAACATGGTTCGGAAGCACAGCGACACGTCCGTTCTCCATAACTACATGGGCGGTTTCGCCGTCCTTGATGCTTCCTCTTAGGATCAGCACCGCAAGACGGTTGAGGACTTCCTTCTCAATAAGCCGCGATAGCGGTCTGGCACCGTACACTGGCGAGTAGCCGGCATTGCCCAAGTAGTCCTTGACCTCGTCTGTGCATTCTATTGTCACCGAGCGATCATTCAGCTCGAGCCTCCGCTGGATCTCCTGCAATCGGACATCGACGATCTTCCGGATCTCCCGTCTCGTTAGTCTATTGAAGATAATGATGCTGGAGATTCGGTTGAGGAATTCGGGTAGGAAATAGTTCCGCAGCGCTCCCATGACAAGCTCTTTGGTGGCTGGTTCGATTTGGCCATTCGTGCCAGTAGGACGTTGGAGGAATTCTGCGCCGAGGTTAGAAGTCATCACGACGATGCAATTCTTCGCGTCGACGATTCTTCCCTGGCCGTCTGTAATTCTTCCATCATCCATCAGCTGAAGCAGGACGGTCAAAACTTCCTTCGCAGCTTTTTCCACTTCGTCAAAGAGCAGAATGGAAAATGGCCGGCGGCGAAGTGCTTCCGTTAGCTGGCCGCCAGCATCATGTCCAACGTAGCCGGGAGGCGCACCAATCATTCGGCTCAAAGAATGTCTTTCTTGATATTCAGACATATCAAACCGAATCATGGCCTTGGAGTCATCGAACAAGAATTCAGCCAATGCTTTTGTAAGCAGCGTTTTGCCTGTACCGGAAGGGCCGCAGAAGAGGAAACTTGGTGGGGAGTTAGGGTTGCTGAGGCCGGAACGTTGCAGGCGAATTGCGTTAGAAACCGACTGGACGGCTTCTTTCTGGCCAACAACTATTTTAGCGAGGTGGGATTCCATATGCAGGAGTCTGTCTTTCTCGGTAGTCCTGAGCCTGGTGACAGGAATACCGGTCCATCGAGCCACGATTTCATTAATCTGCTCAGGCCCAACGGCGTCTGCCAGGAGAGTTTCTCCTCCTCCTCCAGGCTGAGTGGAAAGTTCCGCGTCGACCCGAGCTCTTTCGGCCTCAAGCCGTTCGATGCGCTTTTCGACATCGGGAATCGCATAGTAGATGAGATCCGAAGCGGTTTGCGTATCCCCCGACCTAGTTGCCTCGTCCCTCTTCACTTTCAGAAGATCCAATTTAATTTTAGCATCTTGTATATCTTTGCTCCGCTGCTTTTCGCTTTCGTATTTTTCTCTCATTGGTCGTAGCTCTTCGTTAACATTGGCCGCCTCTTGCTTTGCAGTCTCCAACCGTGTCTTCGACGCTGCATCCTTTTCACGTTCGAGCGCATGGATTTCAATCTGGAGTTGTCTGGCACGGCGCTCCAGTGTATCGAGAGCTTCAGGCTGTGATTCCCTTGTGACACGGACAGCGGCAGCCGCTTCATCAATAAGGTCAACAGCGGAGTCAGGTAATCTTCGGGCTGTAAGATAACGAGAAGCCAGATTGGCAGCTGATACGATAGCTCCATCGAGGATGTTAACGCCATGATGAACTTCGTATCTCTCCTTCAATCCTCTGAGGATAGAGATCGTCTCGCCCACTGAGGGCTCTTTGACCAAAACCTGTTGGAATCGACGTTCAAAGGCCTGGTCCTTCTCGATGTACTTCCTGTATTCGCCAAGGGTAGTTGCGCCAATACAATGGAGCTGGCCTCTAGCAAGCATGGGCTTCAGCAGATTTGCAGCATCCATGCCACCTTCTCCACTGGAGCCAGCGCCCATGAGAAGATGGATTTCATCCACAAACAAGACGATCGTATCTTTCGATTCCTCGATCTCTTTCAAAACCCCTTTCATCCTCTCCTCAAATTCACCACGGTACTTGCTACCAGCAACAAGCGACCCAACATCGAGGGACAGGAGCTTGCAATTCGACAGGTTTGCAGGGACATCAGCATTAACAATCCGACGAGCCAGGCCTTCCACAACTGTTGTTTTCCCCACGCCCGGCTCGCCAATAAGAACTGGATTGTTCTTCGTCCGTCGACTGAGAATTCGAATCACTCTTCTGATCTCTTCCTCCCGACCAATGACAGGGTCGATTTTCCCTTCTCTAGCCATCGACGTCATATCAATCGTGAATTTCTTCAAGTTCTCGCTCTCCTCTTCCGTATCTGCCGTTTTCGAGTCCACACGCTTCATCCCACGGATCTGCTGGATGGCAGAATCGATCATCTTCACATTCGGGATATTTGCGTCTGCAAGCGCCCGCTTGATCGTCGGATCCTCCGCCAGCGCAACGATGAGATGGTCAATGGCGACATAGCTGTCTTTCTGTGTCTTTGATAGATTAGTAGCGGATCGAATAACCTTTGATATCGCCGGTGATGGGGCTATGGTCTCTGGTGGGGGATCCTGGGAAGGCAACCGGACTAGGGACCTGTTCAACGACCGGGCTAGTTGCTGGGGGTCGCCATGGGCTTTTTCAACAACTCGTTTGAAAAGAGAAGCTGAACTGGCTTGGTGCGAGGGATGTGTGGTTACTTGCTGGTCCTTGGATTCATCGGGAGGAGGATCGAGGAGAGAGACTGCGAGGTGGATAGGGAGGAGTTGGGGGTGAGCATGCTGCTCTGCTAGAGCATGGGCGTCAACAAGAGCTTTATTGGCTCTGTCTGTTAATTGAGCTCCGCTCATTGTAACAATCCAATATCCGCTTTGCTAGTATTGTGAGTGGTGGAGCTACCCAAAGAGGGTTCAAATGTGGTTAGGTATCTGGGGTTTCGTGGTGGGGTCTTGCTAGTATCAGACTTCAGTATTCGAGGGTTTGAAGCTTCAATATTCTTCGTTTGATGGCCGAGTCAAAAAAAAAAAAAAAAACAAAGGAAGAAAATAAGCATGTTAAAAATAAAATTGAAAAAGGTAGCCCGGAAAGAGCCGTAAATTATATAGAGACCGTGATTGTTCGTGGTAGAATTTTAGACTGAAGCTTCCAGCGCCTTGTCGGGCGTTCGGGATCCTTCTACTTGTTTCGCGGACCAAACAAAAGCCCAACTACATCATATCATGTGATACGTCATCGATCCATGTGTCGACTTAGCGGGGCAGTCGCTGACTCAGCATGGATATAGCTGGATGTCCAGATACATGTCAGACCAGTGGCCCCAGGTGTCCTTTTGACTGAGATCGTACTCTGGAATCCCCGGGTTGCCCGGAAACTATGTGCAGAAACTTAATTCCATAAGAAAAGCATTTCTACCCGAGTTTGTTTTCGATGGTTTTGGACTGATTTTGCGTATTTGTTTCATCACCTGGGCAGAGCAAAATCTCTTCCTTCTCTGGTTAAATGAGCTGAAACGCGATTGATCTAAGTGAAAGGGAAGCCTTGAAACGATATATACTCAAAAGAAGTAAGACAAAACCGACCTCAGGAGGTAAGGAGAATAACAAAATAGTCAATTAAGTACACACGAATTGAACCAAAAAAATCTACTACAAAATGAAGCTAAGTGGGAAACAGCGAAGCTCAACCAAACCCATCAGGAGAAGAGAAAAGTAGATTTACATGTATAGGCTTATCCCGATTTCCAAGAAGCCCAAACACTCGTAATGATCCCTTACATTGGGCCTTTTCCCCTGATCTTCAGAAAAGTAACTAGCCATTGCGATTCACTTTTTTAGTGATGCGCAAGTCATATCAAAACTTAATATCGTCACCGTGTGGTCAGCAGCGTGGGAATCAGAATGAATCTCAGAGCCCTTCACCGGGGGAAATAGCGAAGTGTATTGTTTCCATCAAACCCTAACTATGACCGACCATCCATATGAATAGGTCAGGGGGGCCCGCAAGTGGTGGGATTGCATTTGCGTGACAGCGGCATTTTTCACCATCATTCTGACTGATGGTGCTTGAATAAATGTCTCCATCTCCCCCACTGGATTCAAGCCGAAACCAGCCTTCGCCACGGTAGTTGGGAGGACTTTGCTGCTTAGAATAGCGTAGGTGGCGCGTGCTCGGAAGCATTGGTGCTAACTGGGGATGGCTTCAGAGTCAGCGATCCGGATACTCATGCCCCGATAAGGAAATTGTTGGTTCTTAGGCTGGCTTAATATTGCCAAATTTAGAAATGGCAGTTTTTAAAAGTCCCGCCTAACTGGACGGAGACGCCAGAAACGTAGAGCGTGGACGGCGTCTTCTTCGCCAATGGGGAATGGCCCAAAATGGACGGCTGTGAAATCTTCTCACTCATAGTCTAGAGAGTCTAGTGGCATCAACAGAACAGCGGCCATTATCATTTTTGCGGCCGGAGTCTGTGAAAACAAATCGCCTGGTCTGCAGGTCGCACAACTTGAAGGATCACTACGGCGTTTTAAGTTCATCCTCAGGTCAAGGGAGAGTACACAAAAAAACGGAGTGTCTTGGCCCCGTGGTTCTCATTCAATCCTGCCAGCCCTCTCCTAGATGATTCTCAGCGAGCCCAATGTCATGGCGACATATCCCGTGCAGCTAACAGCAGTTTCATTCGTGACGGGGGTGAGGAATGTTCAACCCTGTATGCTGTGAATATCAGACGTAAAAGGCCCCAGGAATGCGTAAGAAAATTCACACACTCAGAAACGTAATCGACATCAATAAAGCCTTTTCTTCGACTCCATCTCTTTTACATTCCTTTGCCGCTCTTCAATGGGGCAGAGAAAAATATGGTAGGCCAGCTGCGGAGAACATATGCATGCATCTTGTGGTCGACCATTTGATCCATGAAGGAGAACAGCGAACCCTTCCTCAAACAGTTAGAAGCAACTTGCTGCCTGAGCATTCAAAGACCAACCCCCACACAAGGGAAGTCATTTTTGTTGATGGATCACAAAATTGCAATCAACAAGGAGCAGCATTGATGCAGGTTTGCGGGGTGCTCGGGTTCTTTCGCTCCAACCTGGCAAGGGTAGTTAAATAATCAGCTGTGGCCCCCGCAGGACCAGCCCAAAGATGTCGAATCGATTCTGTTTCGTTATCAAAAATAAAAACATGCCATGGCGGTAGCCATGACGGTTAAGGCTTAGAAATGGAGGTCTACTCTTGCCTTTTGCTTTTGCTGTCAAAAACTTTGGTATCACATTTGAAGCCATCAAGAAGCCATCAAGGCAGGGGGCAGCTCCCTCCCGCCTCGAAGCATGTCTGATCTCATCTCGTAAATATGGAGCACCCAGTCTCAAATGTTTGCTGGGGGGAAACTTCGAGGAACAGATATCTCACACACCAATGGACCCTAACAGTTGGTGGGAAGCGCGTTTGCTCAGCAGCACGCAGGGTTTAAGTACCAAAGGCGCCATGAAACGCGCCACACAGTTTTGCAGATTGTTAGACAAGTTGTTGCAGTTTGGAGCGCAGATGCCGCGCAATGGAACAGGCTTGTGCATGTACATACATTTAAGCTAGTCCAATGTCTGCCAGAGCGTGCTGTCGCGTCAAAGGCTCAGAACAGCCGAGTTCTGTACGCCAGGACACTTTTGATAGCTTTCGTTTCCATGATTCAAAACCTCGAAATGTCCATGGTGATACTGTGTGTCCCAGTTAAGCCACCTCGACAGAGGCCTTGATGTAGCAATTGTGTCAAGGATGCAGAGTGCCCTTGTATCCAATCGCAAGAGATCGTGGCTCCCAGATGTCAGGGCAACGAAAGGCTCGGCAACGCTTCTGTGGCTCTGGGCTTGAAGCTAGGGAGAAGATCCTCGCAGTGGCCCAGTTCTTCAGCGACGCTCATAGGCCCTACAGATGAACTTTCCCTTCCGCGACCGTGGGTGGGTGGTGAAATCCAGGGCGGGCTCCAGGCGCCCTGTTGCGACCTGTTTGACGCTCCAAAGTGACTGGTCAGAGTGCTGGACGAGGGGCATTGGCGTTGGTGAGGGGTTTGTGAAGCCGATCGATTATTGGCACCTGCTGGGTCGCGCGACGTCATGGTGAGAACTACAAAAATTCCTGCTTCTCCTTGCAAACAGGGAATAAGCAATCTCACAGCCCAGCGGTTTGCAGCTCGCATCCATTTTTATTTTACGACTTTGCCTCTCAGTTCCTCACAGTGGATAAAACCGCACATAAGTCGGTCCAATTCGGCTCCATTGTCGTCATCGATCCTGGCATCCCGCTACCTTAAATCTCTTCAACCTCTGCGGCTCATCCCCCAAACTCAAACCAACTTCATATATACCCGCGACTCCCCGTGAAATTTGCTATTCTTCTTTTACCCTCTGCGAGATAATACTACATAAGTTTAGTTGCCAATAGACAAGAACTATAGTACGCCGCAGAAGATTTCGGACTATACTATTTCGTCCCGACTCTGCACTATCCCCCAAAAAAGACCAGACACTTCTTATCACCTCTAAATCTTTAAAATACTTATCTACTCCTACAATCATTCAACATGTCGAACCGTCCAATCTTCGTTGCGACTCACCCTCGCGCATGCTCCACGGCTTTCGAAAGAGTATTTTTTGAACTACCCCTCGGTTTCATGGATATGCTAATTCGCAACTAACCTGCATCGCTAGGTCTTCATGCAATGTCGTGATACTCTCCAATGTGTCCATGAACCCTTCGGGGATGCGTTCTACTTTGGCCCGGAAAGGTTGAGCAACAGATATGAAGATGATGAGAAGGCTAGAGTTGAAAGCGGCTTTGCCGATTCGACATATCAGTCAATATTCGACAGGCTCGAGAGCGAAGCATCTGAGGTTTGACCCTTTTTCTGGTCCCTGAGAAAATTGGTTCTTACCTTTTCTTGCTCCTCTTCATATTACACACATATATATATCAATTCACTGTTTTCGGTGTGATTCGATGCTTCTTGTTTATCTGGGGTTAAACTCACGGCCGAAGCCTATTATCGATACCACGGGTCACTATCCTCCTCACCATTCTTCTCCCTATCATCCCTTGAGGTGTTTGGTCACCCATGTCACCGATATCGGGAAGCCGTTTTTCCTCCCCCTGAAACTGTTTGATTCCCCAAAAAGTCTCCTTGATCCTTCGTGTATTTGGCACAAGAGCTTTGACACATGCCCTGTTGTAATGCGCTCAGACACAGTTGAACCTAGATGGCGTGCATTTCGCACTCAGCGCGCTCAACCAGTACTAGACACTTACCGCACTATAGGGAAAACGCCTTTTTATCAAGGACATCATTCACTACCTCGTGCCCCCGAGCGGAAAGCCCACCAGCATCGCTCCATCCTTACTGAGAATTAAACGCGGTGTGGGTACGCAGGATGGCAATGGTGTCGACCCCGTGGGTGTGTTGGCCGCGGAACCAAGTGCCAATGCCAATAAAAAAAACCCTTACCCGTACGATACGCCTGCGGAGATCGACAATCCGACCGTTGTTCCAACTGCGCTGCTTGCCAAGTTCCATTTCACTTTCTTGATCCGTGACCCCCACTACAGCATCCCATCCTACTATCGATGCACGATCCCACCGCTCGACGACATCACGGGCTTTTACGACTTTTACGAATCTGAGGCGGGCTATGACGAAGTCCGCCGTGTTTTCGACTACCTGCGCAAAATACAGCTTGTTGGTCCGCATGACGCCAATGGAAACGGGGTTACCAATGGCGCATCAAATGGAGTCCACACAAACGGTAACGACGTCAAGGGTAGCACCGCGCCAGAAAATAACAAAAGAGCTGAAATTTGTGTCATTGATGCGGATGATTTGTTGGATGATCCTACCGGCATCATCAAGCGCTACTGCAAGAGCGTCGGAATAGATTACACTCCCAAAATGCTGACCTGGGATACCGAAGAGGATCATCGAATTGCCAAAGAGGCATTCGAGAAATGGAGAGGGTTCCACGAAGATGCCATCCACTCAACTGAACTGAAACCTAGAAGCCATGTAGGTTGTTTTTTTTTTTTTTTTATGATTATTATATTTAAACGCCGCCCCACAAGATATATATATATATATGCCAAATAGGGTATATATATACCATTGGTTCTCCTAACTAAGCATTCTATTTCATCTATAGCAGAAAGCACGGAAAACCGAAGCCGAATTCGACCAAGAGTGGCGTGAGAAGTACGGCGAGAAGGGAGCAAAAATCATCCGCTCCGCCGTCGATCGCAACATGGCTGATTATCGCTATATGAAGAAATTCGCCATGAAGGCTTGAAAGAGAATTCCACCTGGCGTTATTTCGCTTGGAAACATGGATATTCTTTCCTTCTTGCTTCTTACCTAAACGCGCTTCCCTGGCTAAATCGCCTTCCCATTTTATTTTATTCCTCAGATGTTCATATTTTCTTTTCTTTTTCCCCCTTTGTTCTTCAAGGCCTGAATGTCAAACTGGCTGTCTAGTTACGCAAACGTACACTTAGGAGGCGTACGCAATCCGTTCCTATAACTACGTTTGTTGAACTCGGGAAAACATGGGAGGCTATCTGCAGACAGATCTTGTACATGCCCTTCTCTGGCCTCGTTTTTCCCCCTCTCCGCGGTTCCACTTTCCCTTCTTCTCCTTTTGCTTCTCCTCCTTCTTCTTTCCAATTTCCTCTTTCTATGCCTATGCCACGGCCCCCCAATCCGTCGAAGCGGCGATCATCAAGCTGGCTGGCCGTGGCCGCCCTGAATTTTTGCCATTGCGGCCCCCCTGCCTCCGTTCCGTACAAGTAGTGATGATTTCCCTTTTCCTTTTACTCCCCGATTTTTTAAACGACGCCAATGCCTTTATATCGTGCTCTGGGGCATGTCGTGCCTATTGTTGATTGCTTAATATGCGTAGAGTAGCTAGGTGTGTAAACCGTAGTGAGCCGTAGTGCCTAGTTGCAGTTTATCCTTCACCATATATTTCAATTGAGCTTCCAGCTGCAGAAGCCATGGTGTTTGCGGTATATAAATTAGACAGGAAAAATATTTGGCACACAGCTAGCTATATATAGGGGATAGGATCAGAGAGGAAGAAATAAAACATACCATTGAGGGTCTACCATTTCATATATGTATGTGTCTTAGGCTATGAAAACAAAGTGTTTAATATATATGAAGTGACTATAGGAATCAGAAACTCCGGGAAAACCGTCCCTCCCCCGACAAACACGAGACAGCTAACTGCCCACGTAACGAAGCTGATCCAAAGGGCCAAGGACATAAAAAGATAGAATATAAACAAAAGAGAACCAAAAAACCACTTGTGTGGCAACTGAAACCTTTCTAGCCCCTAAAATGTGTGAATTGCGTTTAGCGGAGAGAAGACAGGGGAAAAAGCACTGCAGAGTTAAGGGATAAAATAAGGTGTGGTGTAGTCAGTGGTGGTCAGGGCAGGGGTGAAGGGGAGGCTGGGTAATGTAGAAAGACGTTTCACACAGTGATCAAAGAGTCTGCGTAAATGTGATGCCAGGTATGACCCGCTGTAGACATACACAGGTATAGGTAGGGTTGATCATGGAGAATTGATTCAGGACCGGGGGGTGCTTCTCTGTCCTTGTGACATAAACAAGAGGGCGTATATAGGATACAGTTTAAGCTGGCGGGTAAACCGTGCCAAACCTCAAAAAAGGGGCAAACCATTTAAAACAGAAAAATAGAAGGAGCACGCAGTACGCAAGATTCAAGCAAGGAATTCATAACACAATGCAGTATTTCATGTTTCCACGTAGTCAGAACAGATAATATAGTTGAGAGGCAACAACACCCACAACAGATACAAGCGGCATGCATAGGAGATAAAAAAAAATAAGCGGAATAATGCAGGAAATGTTTAGGAAATGGATCATCCATCATCCACAACCCAGTAATTCAAAACGGCGTTCAAAACAATCCGCCAAATAAAATCAAAAATAAAAATGTAGAGAAAAAGTAACAGAGAAGGAAGCCAAAAGCGAAACTCCATTGCTGGTTCAGGTAATTAGACTGCACTGTAGCCGCCTCGCGGTCCAGGGCCTTGTACGGTGGTAACCACTTTCCGACCCCAGTCCTTCAAGATATAAGGGATATCACGAATGGTGTCGCCATGTGGAAGGAGATCCCAGCCACGCGCGCCGTATCGGTTGTAGTTCAACCAGGAGCCGAAGATCAGATACGCAGCGGTGCCGAGGAAGACACTACAAAACCCACCGTTAGTTCCATCGTGATATATATGGAGTTTATGGCGAGGGTGGGGAAGCAAGTATTATATAGGTAACAATGAAGTGGGCAAGTGATAGCTCGAATTATAGATCGTGCGAGTACTCACATCACAACCAACCAGGTGAAAAATCCCCAGTGATTATTCTTCCCGTTTCCATCCTCTTCAAAGTCCTCACAAGCATACTTCGTCATCCAATCCAATCTCAAGACGAACACATCGTCAACCTGTCCATAGCTCTTAAACCGAAGACTTTTCTCGTCACCCTTTTTAGTGTCGCCAGCTTTCTCGTCTTTTTTATCACCGTCGGATCCATTTTCGTCGGCCCTTTTAGTTCTCTTGCCAGACCAATCGCCTTCCAAGCCGGTGCGGTCGCGATCACACGTCATTTCTATAACAGCTTGTTGTTTATAATCCTTGCCGTTAAAGGGGTATTTGCCGCCGTGGAGCTCGATCCGGAGCCCCTCATGCTGGGAATCGCTGGACTTAAGTCGCGTAACCTTAGGATCGAGGTTCCTGCCAGAATTCTGGACGTAGATACCCGCAATTGGAATAGCACCCAACACCTTGTTGTCATTCGATGATCGTTGCACTCCGCAGACTAAGGAAAGCGGAGACAGGTCAGTAAGAATCACATGAAGAACAGCCAGCTGGTGAACGTCGGCAAAAGCAATGGTATAACTAACTCATTGTCCCCGACGGGCACTCTGTTTCTTTCAGCGGTTGACATAAATCTAAGGTATATGTAGTATTGATGGTGGTTGGAGGGTGTTCAACCGAGTTGTAGACCGAGTGCGGACCGGCCAAAGGGCTTAAGTTCCATGATTTTCCTTCAACAACGACACGGTCACAGTCAAAGGTTACTCCGTATGAAAGGGCCGGAAATAGTAGTAGAAGTGGAAGATAAGGAGCTTCCTTATATATCTTCATGGTGAGGTAATGTGGGTGTAGAGGTGCGACAAAAGAGCGATGGGAGGGCGGGATAGCTGCTCTCGTGCCTGGTTCAGGCAGCCAAGAGTAGGATGACCACTAGGTATACAGGTAAGGGAACGACAGCCCGATTGTTAAAAAAGATAGTAAGATGTGTCAGAGTTCAATAAGACGTTGTAGTAAAAACTCGCGCGGCTGGAGGCTCGCAGTCGTCGTCGTCGTTGTTGTCGTCGTCGTCGGATTGGTATGGCCTGGGGAGAGGTCGGAGCTGCCCAACGCTTACACAAGCACACTCTAAACAAAAAAGGACTAGTGATGTCACTGGCTGGGAAGGGCACGTGACGCTGAGAGATAGCAGCAAGTAAACAACAAGGAGATATTGCCTAGTATCTTATTGCGATGATGATGATGACGATGATGAAGATGGTGAAGATGATTATGGCGATTATGGCGATTATGACGATTGTCAAGGAGGCTTTTTTAAAGCTGGACGGGCCGGATTAGCTTAAAGTTATCTGGGGGAAAGAACCTGGCATATTTCTGAAGCAAAAAGTCCTGGTTCAAGTTCTGATGCAGCTGGAATATCTTGCTTTGGAGGGAAAAACAGTCACGAGCAGGAACGAATAAAGAGATCACGCCATGCAGTAGAGCAACATAACTTATAAAATAAAAAAGGATATACTAGGAGATCTGGATGGCATTAACTGGGGCAAGCAATGTTGAACATTCGAACATACTATGTAAGCGATGGCTGGCTCTGTGCTCCAACCTGCTTTCGGCTAAATAAGTTGTGCACACGCCATCATCTTAGCTCGTAGCTTGGCCCAGAGAAGGGCTGGTCAGTTCAAAACGCATAACTACATAAATAATAACTCTTGCAGTTGGACTACAGAAAACTATATAAATTCAACCCTCAGCCCCTAATAGCATCTGTGGTCCCCTTACGTCTACTTACGTCTACTTACGTCTACGAATCTTGAGCATCGTCCTATCTTAATATCCCGAGTAGTTCACACAAAAAATGATGCTACAACGGCGTATGGTAAGAAATCCCCTTCCCGTCGTTCCCCTTCCCCTTGCACCTCCTCAAACGAACTCCTCAATGATTTACTTGGAAATGTTATGTTTCATATACTTACGAACTCCATAGCTGTCGAAGGAGGACGAGGCGACAGCTGGTGGCGACGAAACTGAAGTCCGACGTGAAGACCAGGAAAAAATCAATCGCTTCAGCAGACTGCACCAGCGGGAAACAATGCTGGAAGAGCAGTTGAAAACTAAGCATGTACGTCTGGACTTTTTGTTTCATTTTCATTTTGTTTATTATCATATTCTTTGCCTTTAAGGGAGGTTATATCTCCTTTAATTCTGAGAATTCAAGGGATATCAGAATATACCACCTGATTGGATCGTGGTACCGCTGTGATACCTCCCTCGGAAACTGCCTCCGTCCTTTCAAGCCAGGCCGCTTAAGCATGTATATGCCCAGTTCTTCTTTTTCTTTCCAAGCGTTCCAAGGCTACAGATATGTTGTCATTTATGCGGAAATTCCAGCAGCTTGTTGAACTATATGGCTAACCATGTTTATCACACCATCGTTGTTCCCGTCGCATAGAAAGACAAAGAAGACCTTGAGGAAGTGTCCATGGAACTCGAACTTGCAGATGAAGACGAAAAGATACCGTATGTTATAACTCCCTTCCCAATCATTCGACTACTTTAATTTCCCTATTCTTATAATTGCCTTCCTTAAATAAGCTAACCTAAGCAAAACCATCAAAAATAAAGGTATAAAATTGGCGACTCATTCATATCCCTCCCGCTCTCGGAAGCACAATCACTACTCATAGCTTCTACAGAGCGAATCGATGAGGAGGTCAGCAAGCTCGAAGAGAGCCTAAGTGAGGTGAGGGATGAGCTACAGCAGTTGAAAGTTGCGCTCTATGCGAGGTTTGGTAGGAGTATAAATCTCGAGACTTAACTTGCGTCGAGGAGGGAAAATAACATAGGTTTTGGTAGAATTGGTAGAATTCAAAAATTAAATTTCACTGGACTTTTCTGAAGATTGTTACTTTCTTCAAAGGATTATTATGGCTGCGGCTGTCTTCGCGGAGAATCTGCATTTTTCGTGCCTTTCTTCCTTTTTTTTTTTTTTTCCGTTTCTCCAATATAAGTACGAGATATACTTCAATCCATCTGTGGAACGACACCATTGGGTGAGGAATGAAATCGATTAGGCATATATAGATATATGGCTATATCGCAGAAGCTGTATTAAATATTCATTTGATTGCTACAATTGCCGTAGCCGGGCCTGAACCCACAAACAAAACAAACAAGGCGAATCGCTGAGGTATCTCAAATGCCAAAAATATAGGAAAACAAGAAGTGGGTATTTTGGTTGAACGGCCGTAAAATAATATGAACAGATAAAAGCGCAAAGGAAAAAAAAAAGGTGTTAGTATGTACAAATACTGAGGTTAAATATTTGAAACGCGCTGGGTTAGAGTAGATAGACGAGGTTCAAGTTACGGCATTGCAGAAAGAAGGAAAGGGAGGGCGGAGAAAGCGGTCCCTGCAGTCATTATTGAATAGAGATCTCGCAGATTATACGTGATAGATAGGCCTATTGGCATCAAATGGTTTAACCATAGTTTTCATTCATTCACGCAAAACGCAGCTGGGATGAAAAAGGGCTGCGTAACCTGGGGCTTTCGAATGGCCCTAGGGGAACTGCGCCACTGCGTAATTTATCCAAGGTGAGGTACCGAAGATAAACGCCGCGAAGTGACAAAGTGTCTGGAAGGGATAAATACCCAACTAACAATAGCCAAATCCATGTATGTGCAAACGAAACGAGGCGCAGAACGCATTGACATTGTAACTTTTGCGATTGTCTCGGGTTGGCGAGTGTTTCCGAAATATCCCGTCAGAGCTGTGATCCAAATTTGTATATACTGTCACTTGAACACAACCATACCATAAACAATATATCATGAAGGTGACGGAGATCCAGTTGGAATTGAATCAAATTATGTTGGCAATTGTCATTCGTGAGTGACTGGTCGAACCATTGCGAGATGGACTGATGTTTTCGGGAGGGCGATTATAGGGCAAATTGGGCCTCGCGAGGCCTGAAGACTGAGTTCCATTTTCCTCCTTTATCTCAATCGTGGGGTTTTGTTGTTGTTGCTGTTCCGTTAGGAGGAGCTGGACTGTCTGTTCCACCCATCCCCACCCCTCCCATTCCCCTTCTGGGACATCTACAGCAGCTCCATTTTGAGCGCCATCAGCGAATTGCCCCCCGAAGGGTGAGAGTTTCGATGAAGCTGCGGATTGTGGTGGAGTTACCCTCGACGCAGGTTCATTCTCGCTGGTTTGCCATATCCAGCTGCCACTAGCCCGGCCTTGAAGATCACCTGAAACATAAGCCATCATTTCCTCGTCGCGGGCTAGGTTTTCAAGGCCGTTTCTCCGTGCCTTTTCCAGCAGACACTTGAGAAAGAATGCAACGTAGCGGCCACAAGCGGCGTTGACTGGTCTTGCATCTCCTATCGCAGCGCTTGCTTGGACGCAAACAAGTGCGCCAGCATAGTCACAATGTAACAGTAGAATCAGAGTACAGCGCCATATGTGGCAGCATAAAATTGTGGTTGCCGCAGTTGCCATTACATGCCTCCAATGGCCTACTTGCTGGGCAATAGGGCCAACTTTTGGCGTGTTTGGAGAACGCATGCATCGGGAGAGCAAGCAGGCAGTGTCACGGCCAATGGCTAAACAACGTCCAAGAGCGACGTGCCGCACCTCTGGTGAGCTACGTGGAGAAAGGTTGTGGCGATGGAGAACAAGTCTGGTATTTTGCATGAATATGATGGGGGAGAGTGCGCGAGGATCTAGGTAGTAGTTCGCCTCCATTCGGTAATCCGGCGGGAACGTTGCCAAACACATCCTGAAATGTCGTTCGAACGCTTCTAATGTATCAGTCGAGATCACCAACGCCTTTAGGCTCTTGATTAGTTGAGCTACAGCACGCATGACGTGAGTTATCGCTAGAAGAGGTGCGGGCTTCTCCCCTCGCGGTAACGAGTCCCCGTCAGTCAGGCCATTGTCAACGGAAGAAAGGAGCTCGACGTCGCAATCTTCGTCGTGTATCATTAAAGGTCTGCCTGTTTCGAGAACCACAAGCCTGCCACACGTACAGTTAAATTATTAGTTCACGTTCTAGCGCGTTACACAACTGGTTTTAGACCAACCTTTCCCATGCATACAACGCCCACCAAACCCTTTTTCTCAACACAGCTTCCATAGGAGAGTTGGCAGACTCAATGTGCAATCCTAGGTCTTGGGCAATTCTCACAGCAGAACCTAGCCAAACCCAGCTAGCAGATTTCAAATTTGTCTCATACAAGAAGATGCTAATCAGCATCGCAGTACGGACTTGGTCTAGAGAAAGTTCGTCTTGCCAAACATCAATCAGACCGACGCTGGTTTGGAGGAACTCTTTGCCCTTTGACACCAAATCCTGGTCAAGAGAATGTAAAGATCCGCATGCAAGAATTGCAAACAGTGCTGCAGCCCACCCCTTTGTAACTCCACGAAGAGACCCGGTGCGGGAGACCTGACCGTAGACACTCAACAGCGTCGGCCAATGCACGATGGGAAACACAGAGTGTATGTGGGAAAAGTATTGCCCCAAGAGCACGTCTATGTCACTTGCTGGAGGCAGAAGGGGCACATCCCCGGTCAGCAATAACGGAAGATGTGTAAAGGAGGGACTTGGTGGGAAGTTTATGAGTCCCTTGCCGTAAGTTCGCATTTTCGAACAAACGTAGGATGGCGGCAGGTTTATATTGGTGAAATCGAGGCGATCTGGGCGTTGCCCGACTTCCGGGATTCTTGGAGTATCCTCATGCAACTCAAAATCGGGATCCATCAAACTGTCAATTTTGGGAATCCCTGAACGAAGCTGGCGTAGTTGTTGTTTTGCTTGTGTTAACTGCCGCTCGAGGTCCTGAACCTGCCTACGGAAGGATGGTTTAGTTATGTAATGCACGGCGAAAATCGTATAGGTGACGACTTACTTGATTGACGACATCCGTCTGTTCGTTTCCTTCGTAAAAAGGCATCGCACATTTCGATTGGAACATTCTGTACAACTGGAGGAATCTGAGGCATCGCACTATGCCGGATGAACGTGTCTGATTAGCAATGTTCAGCAATTTTCATGGCTATATCAGCCATGTCTGCCTTCGCTCTATAACTAGCCGAACCTCATACTTTTACTTTGCGTTCCCGACACGCATCACAACTTGGGTCCTTTCGTCTCTGTCTATATGCTCTTTTGTGAGGTTGCTGGTTCGAAGAAACCATGTGGCGTCCCGCGGCCATCTCATTTTGATGAGGAGCTTCTGGGAGGATCCCTGAGGTATCTGTTGAGGAGACTGATAAAGACCCCTGCGAATGGGGATGGGCTACACCTGGAGGTGAGTGTCCCAGATCATTCTGCCGGGAGCCATATACCAGGTGAGATATCTTTAACCCGTTTGGCACTCTGCTTGAAGGCGCTGAATTGAGATCTGATCGCGACCGAGGACCGGAGGTAGCTGACGATGTTGATAAGGCAACAGATGGGGAGACATACGGACCATTACCCTGCGGAGCTTGGATCGCAGGCAGTTGGTGATATGGATTTTGCATTTTTCCTCCGCGTCCCTCTCGTCTTCGAACTCGAATCTTCTTATAGCTGCCGCAAGGAGTCCGGCTCCAAACGGGTGATGCCTGAATAGATCGAAGGAACCCAAATTTTTCGCACAGGCGACATATCAATAGACCATGGATGAAAACAAGCAATTTTGCAAAAGCGCATTAAATTCAACGACTGTGCACCGAACCGAAATTTTTACAAAGGAGAAATACGGTGCTGGCTAAACCGGCGTCTTAAAAGTTAGAGAACATAGGGTTGAGCTTTGGAACCCAGCTAACTTCGCGGGGCCGCTACCATCGTTTACTCGAAAGTTTACAACCGGGCGACTGATTCGCACTGAGCCTTAGCTGCATTTTTAAGTGGACGCCCACCTCCCAGACGCGGCAGAGCAAGCAAAAGGGGCCAGCTACGGGGTTGATCCCTGGAAGAAAGCCGAGGTATGGGTAGGTAGGTGACGAGATATGTCTGGGTCTTCCGCCCCGGCCTTCTTTGTAAGGCCTAGAGGATTATTGTGGGCAGGGTCGCCTTAATTTTAGCCGGACCCACTTGCAGCGGCAAACCTTCAGTGCGGCAGTGCCTCAGTGGTTTAAGCTCATGAAAGCCAGTCCTCGTCCACGCTGATGATCTGCCATTGGCTGAAACGTGCGAGCAGCCGGAAGAAACTCTGGTAACCCAAGCTCGCCTGGAAAGTAATATTCCGTTCCGTGAGCCGAGAAGACAACGCGGATTTGCTAGGTTTGATCGAAGGGGAGATTTAGTCAGCCTGGATCGAACTTTCACGTCATGGCAGACAAAAAATAGATAAAAATACGAAAACTGGAAGCAAACAAGATCAGAAATGGGGGGTCAACTAGATCGGACTCCTTGCCTGACGATTTCGGTCAGGCTCGCTAATTTTCTGGCAATCAATATTATGGGACAGTCTCTGCGCTGCTGCGATCAGACGGTATGGACCCTGGATATATGACATGGATGTGAGGTTCGCTCGTATTGCCTGCACTTCTGATCTTCCGCAAGCACCCAAAAAATTGAGGGATCCTATCGGGAAAATTAGTCCCATCTCGTCTGCGTTACGAGGACATCTTCAATGGAAACAACGCATGTGCCAACACTAGCCAGGGTATCTACAGCGGTTTGGCTGGAGATGGCTTTCCTACAAACAAATGTGGGCGAAAATCAGGGGCTTTGAATTGGTACGTGAAGGTGATTCCGAAACTTTCCCATCGGCCCAACCACCGAGTAGGTGGCATGCATATCAAATGGCTGTCACTGGAGGGGATCGACAAGCCAAGGGGCAGCTGGCGAAGGCTCCGCATGTTTCATGGCAGCCACATTATATTCTTGCTCGTGGGGATCGAAGAATTATGCAGAGGACTTGTCTGATTCGGGAGGCCCTCCGAAGATTAGCCTGCCAGGATCCACTCGTTAGTGAAGAAAGCACGCCAAAGTCGGATCATAATTGGGTTCGAGCCATCGTGGGGAGTATTCCCTGTTTTCCGAGTCCCTGCTACCAACAACTCTCTGTAGTTGGGTAGGATTATTAGAAAAAGTAAAGTTCCGAGTTTTGCGATTCCAGTCGGAGAACGTGGACGAAGCGACAACCTAAAAGGAAAGCTAAAGAAACAGACGGGTGTCAAATCCACAAGCCAACCGAGGAACCGTTACAGGGTGGGTGGTGAAGCTGACGATGAAGGCTGTGGGATCATAGCTAGGTTGATTGCGCGCAACTCTTTCAACAGCAAGAATGGAGTTGAGAGTATTCTAACAATAAATAATCCATGGTAGGTAAGTTATCATGCAACCTTCCCTTCCTAATAATATCAACTAAAGCGAACACGATGATTTCCAGCAGACATTCGAACGCTATGATTTGCTCAATCTGCCCGAGGGGTGGAAACCACAGGATCTGGCACCGCACTTAAGCGTCAAAAGGACCTTAAATCTCCAGAATTTGTGCTCCCCCAAATACACAAGAAAGAACCAACACACAGGAACTACTACTATGTATGTACAGGAGAATTTGTTTTGTCTGGTAGGGCGCTTGGACCTTTTTTTTGGGAGGCAGGGGCCTGCGCACAAGTCCCAACAGTCAGCCGCCCGCAAATCCAAACTGCGAAACAAGCCGGATATGCCGCTTTTTCTGATATCGCCAGATGAACTCTGGACGAATGAGACCGCAAGGGTGCACGATAGGCAGGGCACCCCAGACACTGCCAGGGATTCAATCTCGCACTCGACTCAAGGGCCAAGGCTGGCGGGCAGTCTGGTCAGAGCGCACGCTATGCTTTTGTTTCGCCGCACGGCCGACGCTGGCGTTGCATATTGCCGAAGCGGAACTAGTCTGTATTGCGAACGCAAATCTTCTTTCTCTCATCTACTACTAGCAAAACTCTGTGTGTTTATCTCCAGCATCAAGCCTCAAGCGCAGCATTCGCTGACTTTGCTTGCAAGGATTGTGGTTTGAGCTGGCCATTGGCTGCATACTGTGGCTAGCCCCGCACTCATTCCCTTCATTCCGACAGAAAAAGGACGGAGGGTCCGCCATGGCTTTGCCAAATCTTCCGTTTGCAACCTTTCCTCTCTACATATGGAGAATGAACAAATTTCCAAAGGGATCAGCACCTCTCACTCTGCATGTGAGCAAGACAACAAGTGTGCAATCCACCTGTCGCGCAGACTACTAGGTGACGCTAAAGCCGGCATTGGAAAAAGCAAATTCACTGCTCGGTTCAAGCCGTGGGAAATTTAGGCTGAACCAACGGGGGAACGAGCGGGACTATGTGTCATTTTTCCCACTTTTCACTGGAGCGTTTGATATGTACTTTCAGGAAATAGACCAAAAGCATGAAAATTTTTGTTGGAAAAATCAACGGAAGATAAAAAGGGAAAGTATTCCAAAATGAACCTGCGCGTTGGTTAAGCTTTGGAATCCAGAGCTCCTTTTACATGCAATTTTCGTCCCATGCTTTATCTTCTTGAGCATCGTCTATTAATATCGTCTATTCTGTAGATCAGGAAGAAAAGATATGGAGACCCTCAAAATGAAAAACTTGATATTTCCTTGGATCGGCAGACGGCAGCGAGCTACTTTGTCGAAAATCGCAGGAGGCACTGCACATATCACATTCATATCATGTCTGGCCCTGTTTCCTGGAAAATACAAAAGTGGCATAAATAATCAAACAGACTGCCTGCCACCACGGATCATCTAGCCGAAAATATGGCCAGGAACCGGAGCTGGTCGTCACGGTTTCGGCTGTTCTTCGTTTCACATAACATGGCTGAAAAGCACTGTTTTCGCTGCGGGGTAAAAGTTTCCGATTGGGAGGAAAAATTGGCGTTGTTTCGCAGGCTTTATTATTTTCGTCCCACCTTCATAAATAGGTTCAGAACGCTGAACGCACAGTTGTGCATGAAATATAGGCTTCTCCTCCACCGGAACCCACAAAAACCCTTTTTCAGCTGGTAATTTTTCCGAAAATAAAAACCCTGAGTCCAGTGAACTCCCGAACTAACCCGGCCCATGAGACGATTCGGCGGTTGGTTCGGGGTGTCTGCCGAGATTGTTAGTTTGGAACCATGTGGATCCGAACGCTTTGTGTTGCCCGAGAATCCACGCGACCCTCACACTAACTTAGCTGCTCTGGGGCACAAGATGAGGAGGGATCTGCCGTTTCGATGCATACATGTTCGGAAACAGACAAGCGAAGCGAGCAAGGTCGACTAGTAGTAAGGAGGAGCAAAACTGGGGGTAGTAGTGGAATGCAAGTCATCCAAGAAAAGCGGGGCAGAAACAAGGAGAAGGGGGTCAATCGCGAATTCGTAGGAAGAAGCATTTCGATTGCATCTAGTCTCCAGCTTCCAAGGCTGCTGCATTGGATTGAGCCCGGGGTGTACACGGCTTGTCATAAAATTATGAGTCGAACGATGATGTACAGAGTAGAATACCCAAAACCCCATTCCAATTCCTTGCGATTTGGCCGCCCGAGTCCTTTGTTCTTGGTGCGTGGTCCCCGTTCATTCACACGAGGCACCGGGAGCGAGCATCGTCCTCCGCGCAATCTCGCCTCGCAAAACCCGACTTGTCTAGGCCGCAAACGGTCTGTGCGGCTGGTCAAAGACTTCACACCCCTGGCCAATGACCACAGCAGCTCGGCTTTTCACCGGACCTGCACCCCAAGAGCCCACGATAAGAAAGACGGATACCCCCCCCGCCTCCCCGCGATGGTTAAAGAAGTTGGGGTCCGCTGATGAAACTCCTGTTGTGCACAGCGCACCGCCATGAGCTTGAAACTTTTTCCCAACTCAGCTTGGCGTTAACACAGGCAAAACTTCGGAAATTCACCATTACAGAGGACAACTGATTGGGCTCATGAGCTGTCAACAAATCTAAAAGAGCCCTGGAGGTCGAGAATACGCCACAATCCTGTTATTCCCTCGTGTTTTCCCTGTCGAATCCTGGCACATCCTGGCACTTTGGCCGAGCAAACTTGCAGGATGATCTTGGCAACGCTCAATTATTATTGGACCCGACCGCGCGATGTGAAATTCGTCACTCCGCACGCACCGCGGAAAGGAAACAGAAGACTTTACCAGCCAGATGGATCAGACGGAATACCCCAGTCGTCGTTAGGCGAGAAAGTCAGACTGACTGGGATAATTTGCTTGGCCAGGGTCCCTGGATTTGAGCCGAATGACATGTGATTGGCCGTTGCTTGCCTTTCCAATACCCCTTCTTGAGCACGAGCCTCATGTCCCGCCGCTAGTTCGATGAATTGCATGCCCGCAGTGGTTATCCATCTTCGTTCCGAAGGATAGTAATTCAATTCAGAGATCAGGGGATATGTGATGCAGAATCAATCGCAAAATGTTCCCCAATATGGATCTATCCCATGGCCGAGTCTTCTTTCTCTTGAAATCTTCGAGTTATTATTTCGTATCGAAAAAATGAGGATAGGCAGACAGTCAAGCTCCTGTCCTACAGTTGTCATCAGCCAAAAAGATTAATATTTGACAAATTAAATTAAATTAAACGTCATATGTCCGGATGTCAACTTATTCTGCTTTTCAGATTCTCGGGGCATGGGGCCAGCAGTAATAACTAGATTTGGATTTAGAAATGGTCGGCAAACTGTGGCATTCGTCACTCAGCCAAACACAGTTTGACAATGGGGACTTGATGGAAGAAGGTCACTTGGGTAAGAAAATTGGTTACGGGAATGGCTGCAGGAATGGCTGCAGGAATTGTAACCGCATTTCGCATTTCGCATTTATCCTATACCATTCGTAAACCGTTATTTTTCACTCATGTGGCACATGTGACCACGGAAAACATCCGGAAGGGTCAAATGTTGGCGCCTCTTTCTGCAAACACAGAGTGTCCTGGGGATTATTTTGCGTATTACCCACGTCGATATCTAGAACGTGTAATTAACATGGCAGTGCAGAACTGAAACATTCAGCAACCAACGAATGACGAGGAGGAACCAAAAGCGAATAGCTGCACAGACAATGGTGTAATTATCTCCGTCATAATATTCCTTTCCGCTATGTGTCTAAGATGATGTGGTTGTCGTACGCCCCCTTCACTGATATTGTTGTACACTGTGAGAAATCGCAGAATAAAGGTTTTTGAGGATAATTGCTTGTTGCTTCCTTTCTCCAAATGGGCTTCGAACCTTCGAAAAATGAGTACGGCGAAACTCTTTCTCCAAGACATATTGTGTTCGCAAGGCCCACCAATCTTCTTCTTATCAAGCAGAAACGTAACCGTGTCGTTCGAATGCATTTCAAGATATTTTCATACCACAATGCCCGGCGTGGGTCGACAAAATAACGACTTCTCAACAACAAGATTCGCCAGGCATTCATGCCTCTCAAACAATCGGAAAACGCGGTTTGAAGGATTCGTGATATCATGCGACTATGGCGCCATGCATCGCTTCTTCAAGCTGCTGCTGTTTATTTCTCTCTTGCAATTTCTCCATTACTGTCTCCGAAATCTTTTTCAGACCCTCCATTTCTTCTTCGACAGTAGAATCCGAAAAGTCGACGCTACAGCCGACATAAACAGGCATGTCCATTTTGCGCGCTAGTATCCGTGCCGTCCGTGTGGCGTAGTCGATGGTGGATGGCGAGGTGTAAAGTGCTGTGCTGATTGTGTTTTTCGGGTTGGTGCGCTGCAAACCCTAAGTCAGCATCATGCACTCCGGGCATGGATAATCCACGGTTCAGGCGACCCCGGCGTCAACAAAGTGACAAAATTGCAGTTTTTATGCACAGAGAATGGAATATATGTCATTCCCGATGGGGTAAATTAGAAACGACTCTTCTGGAAGTCGTGAAAGAAACGGGCGTGAAATAGCGCCGTGAAATGAAATATCCCTAACAGGACCATGAAACGCAAAATCCGCATAACCTCAACAAACTTGGTATGCTTGTTTTAGAACACCGTTCGTGCTGAACGTCGAGACATAGTGACGCGCCGGGGGAAGGGAGGGCAAAAGAGAAAGGAAAAGAAAAGACATTTGCATCGCTGAAAAGAAGCACACGAACAAAGAGAAAGAGCGTAATTATTTCTATTTCAAACATACATACATCAGGCATCGCGTAAACGAAACTTCCCATCGGCTTTGATGTCGCGCCAGACTCTCCCATGCTCGACGTTGTGAGGAATAGCAACGTCGACGTTGCGAAGAAAGTCAAGTGAATGTGTACAGTCGTATACAGAGATTTCGGAGCCAAAAATGATAACTCTATGGGAGCTATTGCTGGGCTGACTTCGGAGCTTGGGATGGGATTGGAATCCATAGCTTCGGGAGTTGATGATATAGTTTTGAGGGTGTTGAGCCGTAAGGGTGCCGAAGTCCCTTGAGGTAAGTCTTTTGGTATTTGTATAATATCAACAAGAAGTCTATGTCGATAGTAATACTGGCTATGCTATGTTTATGAGTTTTAAGAAGTAGTTATTGCAGCCACATATCTGGTATATGTCGCGGATGATGATGTTGGGAGGTTGATTTAAGCTTGGCGCTAAACCCAAAGTATAAAATCTTGAAAGTGAGCGAAACTTTAACGGAAAGACAATTTGAGACAGATTAACAAAACACCATCGATAATTCTTATAATGACCAAAGGTAAAGGTACGTGAACAGTTGTTCAAAGCGTCCTTACTCTTCTTAAAAGATAGACATGGATCAATGTGTGGCGATGGGAGAAAATATAGAAGAATGGGAGGGGGATTTCGATCCTCTTGCTGACCCAGAGGAGCGGCGCGTGCTCTTTGCTGCCCTCGATTCTTTCAGGTATGCTTCTTTTAATTATTGCTATTTGGTTGAGATCTGATATATCTTGTGTGAGACTGGTATGTTTGGCTCAGTTTACATGCGCTTGATGGGACAGTGCGATTCATCCAGTGAGCAAATAGAATTTGCTACCAACTAGAGGGCCATATTACTTGCCGTGAAATATAGAAAACTATGTATTTATATCAAATGCATATTTAATTAGGATCCCGACTGACAACCACCCTAGACAGTACCGAAGAAGCGCACATTTACACACTACGCACCGAAGACGTCAATCATTCTATGCGCTACCATCGGCCCATTGGCAAATGCTAGCTAAACCTCCATTCTCTATTTTGGACAATTTCAGCCAAGTTGATGACGCAATCGATGCCAACGCAGAGATCGCTTCTGCAATTCTATCTTTCGGTCTGAAAGCCTTTGGCCTACCCGCCAACCCGGACGCAAATGACGGCCACAGGAACTGGCATGATACCGCCACGGGCTCTGACATTGGAAAGGCCCATTCAACCGTCAGGCAACTTTACCGAGACTGGAGCGCGGAAGGGTTCCCGGAACGGGAAGCGTGCTATAAGCCAGTCATGATTGATCTTGAAGGATTGTTTGGTTCCCAACCGCATATTAAAGTCCTTGTTCCCGGTGCTGGGCTTGGACGTCTTGTTTTCGACCTTTGCGCTGCCGGTTATCACGCAGAGGGGAATGAAATTTCCTACCACCAGCTCCTAGCAAGTAACTGGGCATTGAACCATACAGAGCGAGCCAATGAATATCCTCTCTACCCATTTGCCTTACAGTTCTCGAATCTGAAGTCTCGAAAACAGCAGCTGAAAAAGGTCATGATTCCCGATGTCCATCCGGCTTCGGTCATCGCTGCTCAAGTGAATGAACCGGATAACGGGAGAGGCATGGGGTCGATGAGTATGTCTGCGGCAGATTTTGTAGTCCAGTACAGCAGCCCCTCGCAAAAGGCCGTGTTTCACGCCGTTGCGACGGTTT
Source organism: Blastomyces emzantsi (assembly GCA_003206725.1). NCBI lineage: Eukaryota > Fungi > Ascomycota > Eurotiomycetes > Onygenales > Ajellomycetaceae > Blastomyces > Blastomyces emzantsi. The sequence continues at coordinate 3,327 of QGQJ01000510.1, read as the reverse complement.
TCTTCATCGATACAGCTCCAAATTTGATACGGTATATCGAGGCCATCCGCAATTGCCTGCAACCAGGTGGATATTGGATAAATGCTGGCCCACTCCTCTGGCACTGGGAAGATAGGCCTTTCAAAATCGACTCCTCTCAAGAAGACTCTCCTTCAAAAGGAGCTACAGCCTCGGATAAACGCCATGAAGGCATCGGGGAGCCTGGACGTGTAGAGTTAACTGAGGAGGAAATCATTGCACTTATCCAGCAATTCGGATTCGAATTTGTCAAGAAGGAAGCCGCTCAGACCTTATGTGGCTACATCCAGGACCCAGATAGCATGTTGCAAAATCTATACAGACCTGTGCACTGGGTTGCGAAGAAGGTCGCAGAGTCATGATGAAGATATTCGTGTTGGGCAGGTTGGCGTATCAAATGGAAAGCGACGGAACATGGATGACAGTAAAGGAGCGGCGTATGTGCGAACCCTGTTGATCTTAGTACAGGGCTAAAAGGATTGCTCCTTAGCAAAGTGTCCGCTTGCGATGGAACCAGAGAATATGGGCCAGCCGATTCAGATGCATCCCAGTCACAGTTTGTGGGTGTATATATCTATCTATGTATATATATACGTAAATGTTTACTACTACATTTGTATCATAACATTTACATTATGCCTATATGAACAACTCATTGCCTGCATGCAGCTGTGCTGTTTTTCAAGATATCTTCTTACATCACTGTTGCTCTCAAAGGTGCCACCAATAATATGTCCTCCGCGCTGTGGTAGTCAACGCTGTCGCATTCTGTGCAATTTCAGCAGGTGAAAAATAATGCTGCCATCAAGTATCTTCACAGTTACAGTCCACATGCGCTAAGGAACTCAAGAATTGGAATGGAATGAATTTGAATTTGAACAAAAATGCTATTTATGTAGGTTGAATGACATGATGGATATGCTTCAAAATGCGAGCATATATATTTTGCTTTCTTTAGACCAAGTCACCTTGACCATTAGCATGCATCTGACTCAAACATATCTCATACAATAAGTGTGTCGACCACCTAATTTCACGCTTAAGACATTCCTGGACTGATATTTGAGGGGGTGTGGACACACATTTGTGATGTCGACAGCGATTGCATTATGCTCTGCTTTTTTCATCATGATGATGAATGGATCAGTAGAGCCGCATGGCCTGAGACTGCTAGGATATCCACTCCCAGATGAATTCACTCTCCCGCCACCCTGCCAGATCAGGCTTCTTAATTCAAGGGCGAGTAATATCAAGATAAATATTAAAGTAGAACTTTTGAGCATGAATCATTCCTTAACAAGCTGATTAAGAGTGTCAGTGATGTGTATCTAGGCTCGTTTCAGCAAACAAAAACAAGGCAAAAGAAAATAAAATAAAGGAGAAAACGATCATGCATAAACTGAAGGGGGCCAGGTACAATGTGGGCCATGTAATGTACATGTACGACATCAGGTACGGATATGGAAGAATTGACGTTGTAGCGGGAATGATCCGTCTGACTTTAAAGATACCACAAAGGCAGGACAAATGGCTCATGTGCGCATGGGTGGGGATAAGCCTTTATCAACGATCTCAGCGTTGAAACGGTGGAATGAGAAGGTTACGATCACGAGTCTCGTTTGACTAGTAGGAACCAGAAGGGCTTTGCAATAGATAAGACCGGAAAGAAACATGTTCTCTTCTCTTTGTGTTTGACATCTGATTCCAAATACGTCATTATCCGAATATCCAATGGGGAAGGGTTCCAATCTTCTATTTGTGGGCGATAGAAGCCAATGCTGGACAGTAAACCAGGCTTGCATATTAATTGTGTAGTCCATAAAACAGCACATTGTAATTGGATATCACGGTGACATCTCGGAGTATAAGCCGAGATACTGTTTTTGCGCGAGTAAACAATGCCTCGACAATTTAATCTATGTACGAATGTCGTTTAGTGTATACAATTGTGATGGACTGAGAAAATATCCAAAACCTGGGAATCATGCCAGCTCAATTCTCAGCCGGCCGTAGGTATATTGCGTAGTTCAATCGAGAGGTTTTCTGGCTTTGATTAGCGAGCTCCCTGAACCTTTGGCGTTGGTTGGGAAGGTTGAGAAGGTTCGGGAAGGAAGCGTTATCCGGAAGCGGAAGCACCGCACAAAGACTGTATGTACGTGGATTAGATCCGGGAGTTCATGGGGACAAAATGATGGTCGACAAAGGTTGATTCGAACAAGCTGTGATAGTTTGCATGTTTTTCGACCTCCAATAGGCCCTTTTGGGCACAGCTTTTTGGCATAGCTTTTCCTAGGTTTGGTCACAGGGAAAACTTTAAAGTTTCAGCTCTGCAAATATCCCGCAACCAAATTCAACTTGTTGTCAGAGGAAACGACGCCTGTCGCAATGAAATTAATTCAAAAAGGGATATTCGAAAATGTCGCGGTAGGCTGAGAAGGAATTCAGGAAGGCAATAATGTAATAAATAGCGTGGCCTTTGAGAATCGATGAGAATTTCGTTCCACAAAAAAGTGACACGTGATCATGACCCCCAGGCAAAGAAAGGTGGATGGGGGAAATCCTGGACGCAGTCATTTTCCCAACAGCTTGACGGGTCCGCAGAAGCTCATTGATCGGTTTGGTAGCAATGACAGGCTGTTGGCTGCATGAAGTTGCATCATGTTCAGCCCTCAGAACGAATGCACGGACGAATGAGAACCGTGTCTGGTAAAGGAGCGTAAAACCGCCCGTATGGCTGTCACTGACAGGCAAGGGTTTTTGTGAGAAAAGGTGGGGGCAATTAATGGAACCTCCTCCCAGTGGATGTCACGAATACGGATTTTGGTCTTCGGCCAGCCCCTGGGCAGCAAAGACTGTTGATCCAGAGCTGGTGGGTTTTTGGTTTCTTCCTTCACTCGCGCCAAAAGACCCGGTAGAAAGGATCAAACAAAGTCCAGCCAGCAGAGCTGAGCAATGGCGGCAGGCCAACAAATTATCATTGAGATGCCTTTTCACTCCCAGTTTGTTAGGTTGGCATTTCTTCCATAGTTGTTCGAAGTTTCCGCGCGATGAGAGAGATCACATCCCCTTGAGCCTCAGTTCAGATCAAATAAGCATCCGAAATCTGACGTCTTGGCAACGCAATCCTGTATTGTTTTTATTACGGATACGGTTAACTTACAGACTTGAGAGCCGCATACCGTATTGGTGCCCACAATAGAAAAAACCACTCTGAACTGCCGTACGAGGTACGGTAACAATACGAATAGCTAAGGGCAGGATTTCCTCCTGAACGTTAACTTGGTTATGGGGGGGCCGGGGGGGGGAGGA